>MUZC01002510.1:358971-375789 GCA_002072015.1 Radix auricularia
CCAGGGCCCTACATGGGCTGTAGCTGGAAGGATGTAGTGGAGCAAGCCACGGATGATAGTAATGATGCTATATTAAAGCAGAAATACCAAAATTGATGGCTAATATTTAAATTAATAATATTTTTATTTTTCTCGACACACATATCGTTGTTTTTATTAAGAAGGTGTTTGATTTATAACTACCCTAATTTCCAGATGCGTTTACATTCATTTTAAAGTAGAATTTGAGACCCAAAACCAAAATAAAGTTATTCCTATTGTGCCTACCCCGTAGCGTAGCACGGGTATTTTGCTCGTGTTCTAATAAGTGGATATGTTGGTTATGTGTGGATATTTTGTCATGTGTGGATATTTTGGTTACGTGTGGATATGTTCTCATAAGTGGATATGTTGGTTATGTGTGGATATTTTGTCATGTGTAGATATGTTTTCATGTTTACATATTTGTCATGTGTGGATATGTTTTCATGTTTAGATATTTTTCATGTGTAGATATGTTGGTCCCGAGTGGATAGGTTGTTGACTTGTGGATTTGTTGTCTTATATAAATATGTTGGCGACGTCTGGATATGTGGTCTGGTCACGTGTGGATATGTTGTCCCGTGTGGATATGTTGTCATGTGTGAATAGGTTGTTGAATTGTGGATTTGTTGTCTTATGTGAATTTTTTGGTGACGACTGGATATGTGGTCACGTGTTGATACTTGTTGTCTTGTCGAATGGAAACACAAAAATATGAAGCATTACTAAATTAAATCTGTCTTCATTTCGACTCACCATTTCCGTCATCTTGAAGATTAAAAATAATCGGCTCATCCAGTGGGAACACTGTTCCTTGGTTCAGTAATCCATTCTTATAGACCACCAAGCCGCCGCCACTGGATCTGTCTGGATAGGTCAGGTTGACTCTCAAATTAGAAAACTGCTTGTAAACACCGGCCTGGAAAGAGTTTAGAAAGATGGGTCACCCTGAGAAGTACTCGATAATGTCGGAATGTAAATAATAATCATGGAAAAATACAAAGTAATATTGAATTACTGTTGAGCAATAATTTGATATTTATAACTTATTAAATAGTACAGAAAAATTTGTGAACGGTAATTCTCTTCCCACACCCCCCCCCCCCCGATCCGGGTCTGAAAAGGGGACTTTATTATTTAAAAAAAAAAACTGAGTTATTAAGAAATAATACTTAACAATTGTGCTGAGTTCTCTAATTGACGTAGATTGTTCGATCTCACCTTCACAACTCTGCGAACACTTGATGCATCATTCCGCACAGTGACCTTTGCATAGTGGTCCCCATCCTTAGTGTAAGTGTGGCTCAGGGAGATTGTTGACGCCGAAAGGATTGCGTTTATGACGACTGACCCGTCTCCGTAACAGTCGACAACAACGGTAGGATTGTCCGGAAACGGCGTTCCCGTGTACGTGATGGTGAACGTCGTGGGAGCTGCGATAAAATGACGTTTGCCGTAAACAAGAACACACCAACCATTCGCGAAACTATCTTGTCATGTATTTAAATATATTATACACAGCACAAATTATTGATTGTCCTCAATCCCTTTCATGTCTTTGTCCATTAGTTAATGTCTTTTCCCCCCAGAAAAAATGTCTAAACTGCACACATTTTTAGTCGCCACCTAAAAGTGTCGTACTCAAACTTAATTAGCCCATTTTTACCCAAGCCATATTAAAAATACATTTTGCTGGGTCAGGTAATTTTAAGACTTTTCAACAATGTATAAACTAAGTATTAAAGTGATTATTAGATTTGTTCATCAGTACACTTTTAATTGTTAGGCATTACTGAATGTATTTTTAAGAAAATTTGTCACATCATGGTTTAAACAGGTTCCGTAACTCTTTCTATCACCGGTTATAACGTTCCCTACATCAGTGCTTCTCAAATTTTCTTGTATAGCGGACCTACAGGAGTTTTTCCAAACCCCTAGGGACCGGTGCACCATTTTCCCTGTACAGACGTGTTAGTGACATGAGCCCACCACATGGCCCACACCTCTAAAGCAATTGGCATGAATTCGGTTAGTTATATGCTACATGTCCTCAAACAACCAGCGCAATACTCTAAAACAGCAAGATGTCCGTGGGAGATTGGTTCCAGACCATTGTTGGTGTCAGACAAGGATGCTTACTTTTCCCCATCCTCTTCAACCTCTTCTTTGAAAGAATTATGACAGATGTGCTAGAAAACCATGTCAGAACAGTCAACATCGGGGGGAGAACTATAACTAACCTACGCTTCGCAGGTGACATAGACGGCCTAGCTGGCATCGCGGACGAACTAAAAGAATTTACTTGCAAAGCTAGAGAAGACAACAAAGGCCTATGGCATTGAAATCAATGCAGAAAAGAACAAGGTCATGGCAAGCAGTAATTTCACAAATGAAATTCGGATAAACGGGCTAAAACTCGAAGAGTTCTCAAAATTTTAATAACTAGAGGCCATATTACCCGATGAATGCTCAGATCCAGAAAGGCCCAAACAGCAAAGGCAGCAATAAGCAAACTAAAACACAACTGGCAAAGCAAGGAGCTCTCCCTGAGATCAAATATTCGACTAATGCGCTCTCTGGCGATGTCGGTCTTCTTGTATGGTTGTGAGGCTTGGACGCTCACTGCAGACCTCCGAAGAAGAATCAACGCGCTAGAGATGAGATGTTTTCGAAAGATACTAAACATGTCCCACACAGCGCACATCACGAACGAAGCGGTCCGCAATAAAATATGTGCTGTCATTGGTCCATACGAGGACCTTCTCACATCAATTAAAAAGAGGAAATTACGATGGTACAGACACGTGGCAAGATCTGTAGGTCTCTCAAATACCATAATGCAAGGCACAGTTTATGGAGGAAGACAAAGAGGCAGACAAAGGAAGAGATGAAAGGACGATATCAAAGAGTGGACCGGTCTGTCATTTAGCGACTCCCAAAAGGCAGTACAGGATTGGGAAACATGGCACGAGATAGTGTGCAATTCAAAATGGTGCCCCTCACACGGGTTAAGGGACAGTTCCAAATGGTGCCCCTCACATGGGTTAAGTGACAGTTCAAGTTCATCTAACAATTTAGATACTTGACATACATTTGTCTTTCCTTATCTTCACTGGTCTTTATGGTCCTTAATACGTTACTGCACCTATGTTCATCATAGTCAACGACCAGTGCTGGATTTACCCATTGGTCTGCTTAGGGCCCGCCCATACATACATAGAATGTCTGGATTTCAAAAGGGCCCATATATTTCTAATAGCTTAAGAACCCATCAAGTCTGAATCCGTGCCGGTCAACGACTGGATCTCTGAGTTGTTTCCTGAAAACGTAGCTTGAAATATTATCAATATGTGATTGAAATGGACAACATTTCTTTTCCTCTTGAAAAAACAAAATAAAAGATGGTTTCACTTGCATAGGTTCCAACGTGATTTATACAATTATTTGCTAGAGGTGTATTAAAATCTAGGTGGGTGAGACAGGGCGTCGTCTTAGAGATCGGCTTAGAGAACTCCTGTATAATATAAATAGACAGGTTCAATGTCCTGTGTCTTAACATTTCAACAGGGTTGACCATGACCGAATTTCAGATATTCCGGTTACTGTTATTTTATATGCGAGCAAGACCCAATGCCAGTGATAGGATCTACATGGAAATTAGATTTTTAAAACAATTTGGTACGTTGGATCCTTATGGAATAAACCAAATTCACAATTTTACCTAAATATATAATATTTTCCCCGTTGTGGTTTTCACTGCATCTTTTGATACTTCCCCCTTTTTCTTTTATTCTGTGTCGTCTTATCTTATCTTATCTTATCTTATCTTATATGTTACAGACACTCCTTCTGTACAGAAGATTATTGCGTCCTACGTATTTCTATGGTTTGTGTTTAGTCCTGTATTCTTACTAGAGTTTTAAATGATGATAAAGTGTTGGCTTTCCTGGTTTCTTCAGGCAACCCATTCCACACCCGAATACCGGACGGAAAGAAAGAAAACTTGTATGTGTTTGTTCTTGCATATGGTATAAGAAAGGTGTTTTTATCTTTATGTCTATCTGAGGGTTGTATTAAGTTATCTTTGTGTTGTATTTCTAAATTAGAATTAATTGCCTTATGTATAATTACTAATTTACTCTTGGTTCTTCTATCCTCTAGTGTTTCAAGTTTTGTAGTTTTTATTTTTTTATATTTTGCATAACTTTTTATGACAAAGTATGTAGTAAGAATTTAAATATAATTTTATTAAGAAATTAGCCGAATATTTGCTGTGTTATTTGTTTAATTATAAAGCTCAAATTTTTTGTTTTCATTACACAATTTGTTTGTGTATTTATTTTTCAGAAAACAAGTTACCATTCTTATGAAACATTAGTAATCGAAAAAAAACAAGTATAAATAAATAAATAAATAAATAAATAAATNATATATATATATAAACCTTAATATATTGATATCGTAGCTTCAGTAAGTGTACATAAATGCACATTTTTTAATATAATTCTAAAATGTAAATTTAATTTATAATAACATAAGCTTAAGTTGTTGTAAAGAATTTTTTTTGTAGTAACACAAGTTAATAATAAGTTGTCTCTCAGCAATGAAAGTAAAATTTCGAAGGAGTTAAAAAGAAATTTTAAAAATTTGTTTTGTCACCAAAATTTTCTTAACAACATAGTAATATTAAAATATTTTTGTACCGGTGCTTAATGGTGCATACATTACGAACAAATAATTTGTAATGTTCATCAGATGTTGACATAAATATATTGTAAGGTACATCAGATGTTGGCACAATATATTGTGATGTACATCAGATGTTGACACAAATAAATTGTAATGTATATCAGATGGTGAGAATAGAAAGTTATTTTAGGATAAAGTCTTCTTTCTCACTGACAAAATGTTGTGCCCATTGGTACAACTATACAAAAATTGTCATCCAACAAATAAAAAATAATCTTACGTATAGATTACTTATTGTTCATTTACTATCGTCTTCACTTCGTATCAAACTATGCTGAGACCACCACTTTGTGTAAGACTTCCTTACATTGTCTGCTTCACTCGTTTAGTCCTCTTCCTGGTGGCTGATAGAGACTCGGGGTAATTGAAGGCAGCTCTCCGTTTATATATTTAATGAAGTGACTTAATCTCACACAATATTCTGACAACCAATGACGGAGGGTGGGTTGGCGGTGCCCGAGGCTTCTTCTTCTTCGTTCTCAATATTGAAAATTGAGTTTTGCGTGCCACGAGTTTTTGCGCCAATTGGCCCGTGGTCTCCGACTTCAGCCTGCTGTATTTTCTGGATTTGCTTCCTTTGGTCAGCCAAGACCATCTGCAAGGCAGCAGTTGTTTTTTTGGCAAGTGATGCAGCGTTCACATGCCACGGCTAAGGGTTCCACGCATTACCCCGCCGCTTTTACCCATTTGGAGCTGGGTGGAACTCGGGGACGCCCTAGGCCCCGGGAACAAATCCCTGGCTTCCCATGGATTCGAAATCGTGACCATCGGTACGCCAGTCGAGCGCGCTTGCCACTCGACCACCGCGGCCCCGGTGCCCGAGGCAATGTTGCCAAATGATCGCCCCTTACTTGTGTCTTTGGACTAAATGGCAGTCCCTTATTTCAGATAATCTTGACAGTTTGCGATTTCGGGCCCAAAATAAATTTTTTCTCTATTGGCAAACTCCCACACAGCATAAATCTGACCAACGCCGCGCAGCAGTTTAAAATTTAGAATTACGGCGAAGCAAATTTGTAAAGTAATTACCTTTCCGATACACAAAGCTTTCAAGTCGCTGATAGACTTACCTCCTAGTTGGACACTTGGTGTTGCGGTGACGGAGACACTGGCGTCTTTCACAGGCTCAATGACTTGGAACGTTTTACTTGCTGATACTGTCTGGTTCAGGGGAGCTATGGCTGTCACATTGACAGTTACCGATGTCTTGTTGTTGTACGTGACAGTTTCGTTGTCACCACCGTATTTACCCACACCTGAAACAAGAGAACAGCAGTGGTTTTAAAAGAGAACAGCAGTGTCTGTAAAAGAGAACAGCAGTGTCTGTAAAAGAGAACAGCAGTGTCTGTAAAAGAGAACAGCAGTGTTTTTAAAAGAGAACAGCAGTGTTTTTGAAAGAACAGCAGTGTCTGTAAAAGAGAACAGCAGTGTCTGTAAAAGAGAACAGCAGTGTCTGTAAAAGAGAACAGCAGTGTCTATAAAAAGGAACAGCAGTGTCTGTAAAAAGGAATTAATATATCATACAGAATAGGACTGCATAAAGCTTTTTAATTAAAAAAAACAAATTATACAGACTATTTGTGTAAGGAAACAATAAATTAAAGCTTTATTATCAACTAATACAAATAATGGTAGACGTTTCGGCTCATGCCTTCATCAGTACAAAAACAATTACATGTAATTACATATATATTAAAATTAATTTTTTTTTTTTTTCTGTAAAAAGGAACAGAAGTGTCTGTAAAAGAGAACAGCAGTGTCTGTAAAAGAGAACAGCAGTGTCTATAAAAAGGAACAGCAGTGTCTGTAAAAAGGAACAGAAGTGTCTGTAAAAGAGAACAGCAGTGTCTGTAAAAGAGAACAGCATTGTCTGTAAAAGAGAACAGCAGTGTTTTTAAAGAGATCTTGTTTAATGATCTGCAATGTAATGCGATTGGGAAACGCGCCATCCAAGCCAGAATACATCTAGACTTTCATATTATCTTACAGCACCTTGTCAGTGCTCCTCAGTCCGGATCAGACTTTTAACCTTACATATTCTTTCAGCGGTTCTCATAAATGATGGGGCTTTAAATGTTACCTACTCGTCCAGCGGTTCTCATAAATGATCAGGCTTTATAATGTTAATTTCTCGTCCAGCGGTTCTCATAAATGATCAGGCTTTAAATGTTACCTACTCGTCCAGCGGTTCTCATAAATGATCAGGCTTTAAATTATTATTTACTCTTTCAATGGTTCTCAAATATGATACGGCTTTAAATCTCACCGTGTCTGTCAGTGGTCCTCAAAACTGAACCATCGTCAAGGTCCCATATGAGAGTCGTGTAGTTGTCCTGGTCACCTCGATAGAGCTTGAAGGTGATGTTGAACGGTTCTGCTAGGGGCGCGCTGGGGTACTCCAAGTCTATCACGGGTTCGACCAGTTTTTCTACGACGATGGCCTTATGTTTGAACGTCCTTGAACCGAGCACATTGGACATGGTGACCGTGATGATGTAATCTAATGTATCGTCAAACTGGTGCCTGAAAAAGTCACGCTAGGATTAGTAACTATTGACTAGTTTCTTTTGCATTAGGTAAGTTCACATAGGGGATTATTGGATTATATAAGTGTCACTGTATAAGGTTACTTTAGATATGTTGAAATTTAATACTGTAAAATTGGATATAGTATTATAATAATTGCACATGGTTGAATGAGTGGCTACATGTAGATTGGTTACACAGGGAATTGTTGCGTTGAACTCGGATAACATAATACAAGTTTAAAAAGGGTTTAGTTAAAATAGTGTGTTTTTTTGGCAAGGGATATGGTTATATTTTGCATTATTACAATGGGCGTGCTTACAATGAGTCTGGATACATTTGAAATTACTATATTGGAGTCGCAATATTGATAGCGCCAAACTTAGTTTACCTTATCACCTCTCACAACAAGATGAAACAAACGTCACAAAACTATTTCTACAATTTCTAATTGTGCTTAGAAGATATATAAGTCTACATAATCTACCTTCACTGAGCAATGTGGACGTCGACTTTGTAAAATGGTCGAGATGCATGCACGGAGACTAAACATATTCGCTTCCCCGCGACGCTGAGGTCGGTTTAAGTCGCGATGGTTTGTTCGCCATAATTTGTCTTCGGCCGGGACTCGCAAACTGAACAGATGCACTGAAGCTTAGAAATATTTAGCAAGGTAATCAGTGTCTTATCTGAAAAGCCTTAAACTGACATATCAGACGGCAGTAGCTATAGTTATGTGGCGTCCTGTACAACTTGCCCGCCCAAGTTAATGGCTATTGATAAATACTGCCATTAATATCACACGAGCCGACCCGCGTCGTAGCACACTCCACTAATGATATAGTGACGGATGACATCTTATGAAAGTAATTGTTGAGGAGAGTGTGTGACTACTTTTCTGTCACTTAGCACAAACATTTTTAAAAATTAAAAAAAAGTAATGTCTTAGCTGGGGCTTGAACCTACTACCTTCCGCGTGTTAGGCAAATGTAATAACAACTACACTACGAAATATATGCTATTCTGTTGTGCTTCCAGAACAAAGTAATTGACCTCAATTGAACGTATTCTTGGCTTGGTTTCGATGATCCCCCACCCTGTACTCTAACTTTTCTTGCAAGCTGATTGGTCGGTGGGGCAGGAAGACAGCTCGGTGTCCGGCATGGTTGATCCATGAAGAGAATTATATATATAATATAATTATATATTCTCCTTCACTTGCTAAATCTTATTATACAACCACAACCAATTGCTGTGTCTTTACTCTTCACTACATCTTTAACTTTGACTTGCATTAACTACATTACAACCAAAGTTCTATTACTTTACTATAACATAACAATAGTCTGTTACCTTGCCATGACCAGTCAATGGTCTATTACCTTGCCAGCATGACCAGTTAATGGTCTATTATCTTGCTATAACCAGTTAATGGTCTGTTACCTTGCCATGACTTCTCAATGGTCTATTATCTTGCTATGACCAGTCAATGGTCTATTACCTTGCCATCATGACCAGTCAATGGTCTATTACCTTGCCATGACCAGTCAATGGTCTAATACCTTGCCATGACCAGGCATTTCGCAACTAATAGTCTATTTCTTTGCCATGACCAGTCAATGCTCTTGAAAACAAATTACATTTCTTACCGTGCTGTTTGTTGAAAGAATATGGTTTGTTTATTTACTCAACTTATTCCCCAAACTTCTATGAATCCCCCACACCTCCAACCTTACCTGTATCCAGGTGCCCCAAAACGGACCATGTTTTCAGATTTAGGCTGCAAGCCGTCACCCCAGTCCACAGTGACCGTTGGGTTGGTTGGCGTGGAGTTGGTGGTGGACGTAAACATAAACTCGACAAAAGCGGGCGGGTTGTACAGATAGAAGGCCTCCTCAGGCAGGCTCCAGGATATGGTGCTGAACCCGACCTTGACCAGCACATCGACATAGCGCTCAAAGAAGCCTATGAGAAAAGAGCAATGGCGTGGAGACTGGTCTCATGCTTTTAAATGTTTTCTTGGGCAGCGTGAAGTGAATAATGGGTAAGATAAAGGTATTACTTAGTGGGATAAAATTATTGCTAGGTGGGATAAAGATATTGCTAGATGGGATAAAGATATTGCTAGGTGGGATAAACATATTGCTAGGTGGGATAAACATATTGCTAGGTGGGATAAAGCTATGGCTAGGTGGGATAAAGATATTTTTAGGAAGGATAAAGATATTGTTAGATAGGATAAAGATATTGTTAGGTAGAATAAAGATATTGTTAGGTAGAATAAAGATATTGTTAGATAGAATAAAGATATTGTTAAGTAGGATAAAGATATTGTTAGGTTGAATAAAGATATTGTTACGTGGGATAAATATATTGCTAGGTAGGATAAATAATTGCTAGGTGGGATAAAATATTGATAGGTAGGATATAAATATTGCTAGGTGGGATAAAGATATTGTTAGGTAGAATAAAGATATTGCTAGGTAGGGTTAAGATATTGCTAGATGGGATAAACATATTGCTGGGTAGGATATAGAAATTGCTAGGGGGCATCGATGTAATTGCGGTTGTAATAAAGATATTTTGGTTTGAGCGGCGCTATTTTAGTTCTGTTAAAAATAATTTCGTTTAAAAATTGAATAATGGGAAATAAAAGAAATATTTAGTGAATACCGTGATGACATATGACATATAGATTTCTAGAGATAAAAATAGATGGGGAGCCTAACATTAATAATGGTCGAGTTTTTTTTTTATTATTGTAAAACATTAATTAATGTACCGATGAAGCTTCTTTGGATAAAATAAACATCCTTAACTTGGGTAAAAGTTTTCATTTATCTAACTACAAAATAAATATTTCCCAAGAGTATATACATCAGACCTTCATTAATACTAATGCATCCCCATGCCCCTATAACAAAGGTGTTAAAATTACCATTGTAAAATATTTTTTTGTTGAAAGTATCCATTTGTTTAAAGTCGTTATTTATTAAGATTTATGAATTTTAAACCGTACCAGCTTTATTGGAGATGATGGCCTTGACATTGCAGAAGCAACCATTGATGAAGTAGTGGGTCAGATTCAACGGCCCCGGCCAGGTGGCCCCCGGGGGGTTAGTGTGCCAGGTGTAGTTGGGGCTGCCATCTTGGAACAGAAGTACAACGCTGACGTCAGAACCTTTCTCAACATTGATGGTGAAGGTGACCAGGTCATCAGTGGTCACATTGGTCCGGTCCACGGTGAATGTAGGATTTACGATCTTGTCCATGACGATGAAAGTTGTGGTGATGTTGGCAGAACTGATACGATTATTGGCCTAGGAGTGATGGGGGTGGCAAAAGAATAGTTAATTTAACTATTGGGCGATGGTGTCGTTGGGGTACCAAGATAAAAAAACAACAACAATGTTTTAAGCTGTTTTTCCGTGTCAACATTGGCGACTGGTCATTTTATAATATCACTGGTATCTTATAAAGTGGCTCTCAACATAAATGATAAAAATCAAATTTATAGACACACATTTATGGACTACTGGACCACTACACATAAAAGTGATCGTTAGCCCTAGAAGAAGTCAGGAAGTAAGGGGTCTACTACACAGGAATTAAAAACAATACCTGAACAGATTTCTTCACGCCATGTGATGAGATAATTATTTACAAAGTCCAAGATGATTATTCTACACGTGATTAATTAAGATGGGCAAGTAATTTTTGTTTCGTCTTCTACAAAATTGTTCATACATAGAACTAACTACAGATGAAAACAATTTACCGTAAGTAGGAGTGGGTAGCCAGAAGCAGGTCTTCCAGGGAGGACTACAGATTCCCAATAATATTTTGTAGTCTTAGCAGGATTCAAATTAACAGGGAGGCCATTGAATGTCAGAGTGAAGGTAATATCGGTGCCAAAGTCTACCGTCCAGCCGATGGTGAATTGTTCATTGGTGGGAGCTCCTTCTCGAACTAATTGGAGGTTGGTGATTGGCTCCTGGATGTAGAGGTCGAAGGTCGCGTTCTCTTTGCTCACCTATACGACGCACGATATCAGCATTATGTAATATTTCAATGTATATTTGACTAAGTCTATTGTTATCAATCATGAGCCTCGTGACTAATGTTTGACTAAGTCTATTGTTATCAATCATGAGCCTCGTGACTAATGTTTGACTAAGTCTATTTGTTATCAGTGATGAGCCTCATGACTAATGTTTGATTAAGTCTATTATTATCATTCATGAGTCTTGTGACTAATGTTTGACTAAGTCTATTGTTATCAATCAAACTGTGCTGTAATGACCAACGACTAACTGTGCTGTAATGACCAACGACTAACTGTGCTGTAATGACCAACGACTAACTGTGCTGTAATGACCAACGACTAACTGTGCTCTAATGACCAACGACTAACTGTGTTGAAATGATCAACGACATCGGTCTATTAGACAATGTGTCACAGTTAAATATCAGTCAACCACGAAATACATGTCATCACAGATAATAATCTAAAATTTTATTCAATAGAATATCATAGACATTAGAAAAATAACAGTAGACTCTATATCTTTAAGAAACAACAACAACTTTTTGTGATGGCATATTTTCCCTCGTTGTTTCTATACTAATGCCACACCACCGTTTAAACAATCTCGCCACAAGCTCATAAGAGACTCACGTTGTTCTCACACACGATAATGACAGGGTACAGTCCGGTGGCAGAGTACGTATGTGTCACTACGGTGGGGGCAGCGACTGGCAGCGTGATGGGGTCTACTGTCAGAACTGGGGATCCGTCTTTGTAGTCCAGCTTACAGGTGTAGTTGGTGCCAGTGGTCAGGCTGAGAGTGAAGGGGACCCCTGTGTTGACAGCTGAGTCTTGCACTGTCATTGACAACCCAGTGATCTAAGCAGACGACAGAGACATGACAGTGGTACGAATGACGTGGATGACATGAATGACATGGATGACATGAATGACGTGGATGTTATGGATAATGATACTCATTTATTTATGATGGAGAAGTAGTCAAAATGATATTCAATCTGCCTGTTTAAATCTTACTAAAATGAACACTCAACTTAACGAATCCATAGTTTCTACTCTCTATAGGGATGTTAATAATATGGCGGAAATCTATTAATAGAAATATTATATCTAAATTTATCTTTTTAATGACAAAATTCATAACAAATTAATAAAAGATACCAGTCAATACGTGAATGTAGGTATATTGAGAACGATTGATCTTATCAGCTAATTTTTCATTCTTCGTTAATTTAAGACAGCTTATTGGACTTGCAAAATAAAAAACCCCAACAATTTCGTAATTTTACTAAGCTAACACTTTTGAGAACATAGTGATTTGACCGTATTTATGCCTCAAAACATTGTTCCGCTAAAATGTAATCTAAAAAAAGAACATTACGAAATGAGCTATGACGTTTTCCGGTTTTAGAAATGAAGAGCCCTATAACACTGATATGAGCCGTGACTTTGTCAAACAAGACTAACCTTGTCCTGTACCATAACTTTCGTAGTGTTGGATTTCTCGCTGACCGAGTTGTAGATGACCACACCGATCTCATAAATCCCTGGGGCTGTGAAGCTGTGGGTCAGGTTGGAGTTGAAGGTGTCTGGGGTTCCGTCCGTGATGTTCCAAAAATAGCTTAAGTTTGTACCTTAAATAGAGCATGGTCTCAACTAATCACACTGAAATTTTAGCTGAGAATATAACAAATCGTTCCATGCAAATTGTAGCAGCTAGTAAAATAGAGTTTGAACCATAGTCGAGTAAGAAAGAAAGAAATTAAAATAAAAATTATAATAAAACCTAAAAAAAAACAATCTCCAGAACACGCATAACGGTATTTGTATTTTATCCGACTACAAAAAAAAAAAAAAAAAAAAAAAAAAAAAATTTTATTCTTTGGTATTAAATTAACTTATTATTTTTATAAACTTCCTTTCTTTCAATTGTTATTTAGTCAATTTTTAATCTTAATCACCGTTACTCTTGTCTAATGTCAATAAAGTGAATATATTAAATCTTGTTACTTATAATTTATTTTATTAGTGCATTAGCAGTGCTTATAAATAACATATTAACTGGATTAACGATTTAAATATTATTGTATTCAATATTCATGGTCGTAAGTGGGAGAAGTCCTCGAAAGGGTACCCAGAAATCCCGCTCAAAATTAGGACAGGTAACCGGGCAGCTTTAATCAACAATATCAACATCCCTAGTCAAGACTGTCCTACATATTGTGGCCCATGTGCCCACTGACCTAACAAGTCAAGAATGTCCAAGATTTGGCTCACTAACCTAACACAAGTCAAGAATGTCCATCATTTAACCCACTAACCTAACACAAGTCAAGAATGTCCATCATTTAACCCACTAACCTAAGACAAGTCAAGAATGTCCATCTTTTAACCCACTAACCTAACACAAGTCAAGAATGTCCAAGATTTGGCCCACTAACCTAACACAAGTCAAGAATGTCCATCATTTAACCCACTAACCTAAGACAAGTCAAGAATGTCCATCATTTAACCCACTAACCTAACACAAGTCAAGAATGTCCATTATTTGGCCCACTAACCTAACACAAGTCAAGAATGTCCAAGAGTTGGCCCACTAACCTAACACAAGTTAAGAATGTCCAAGATTTGGCCCACTAACCTAACACAAGTCAAGAATGTCCAAGATTTGGCCCACTAACCTAACACAAGTCAAGAATGTCCAAGATTTGGCCCACTAACCTAACACAAGTCAAAAATGTCCATCATTTAACCCACTAACCTAACACAAGTCAAGAATGTCCATCATTTAACCCACTAACCTAACACAAGTCAAGAATGTCCATCATTTAACCCACTAACCTAAGACAAGTCAAGAATATCCATCTTTTAACCCACTAACCTAACAGAAGTCAAGAATGTCCAAGAGTTGGCCCACTAACCTAACACAAGTCAAGAATGTCCAAGATTTGACCCACTAACCTAAGACAAGTCAAGAATGTCCATCATTTAACCCACTAAGCTAACACAAGTCAAGAATGTCCATCATTTGACCCACGAACCTAAGACAAGTCAAAAATGTCCATCTTTTAACCCACTAACCTAACACAAGTCAAGAATGTCCATCTTGTGGCCAACTAGCCTAATACAAGTCACGACTCTCCGATACATCATGTCATGACCCACTGACCTGTGTGATTGACCAAGGTAAAGAGGATGATCTCTCCACTGGGAGCAAACTCAGGACCCTGGATGATAGCGATATCCACGCCTTCCAGAAGGTTGATGTCCACTTTGGCACTAGCTGAGTTGGGAAGGTTGCGGTTAGACACGGTGACGTTCATGGGGACTACTCCAGGATCCTTCAAAAACTCAAACTTGAGCTGCAACTAAAGGAGGGAAACAAAATACTGAGTTTTCTTCAAATTTCTTGGGCAGTTACACAAGAGTTAAGAGGACATTAAACTAATTTAAAAGGTGGTTGACTTAATTTCTTTTTCTGGACACATTTTTATAATGGAATCAGTATATTTCTTCAAATTATAGCTCAAATTAGATAATACTTTTGTTGTAACAATTATTGATATATTATGTAAAACATTTAAGAAAAAGTTATATTTTTGTACCCCGAAATCAGATTTAAAGCAAACCTATTCAAACATAACTTCTCCGATTAACAACCACAAAAAATTATAATAATAAAAAAAAATAAAAATGACCAACGTAATAAGTATTATTATTATTATTTTATCAAAATTATCTTCGATATTTTCCTTTAACCCCCTGTTGCGTAGATAAGGGTAGTAGGTGCTTTGTGTTTTGAAAGTCATAATGGTAATTCATTGAGTCACTTCAAATACCCTACAAGGTAATCATTTTATATCATTTTAATAAATTTGGGGCTCCCTGTGAGAAGGACTTTTCAAAAGTAAACTATCAAGAAAGTGGGTCATTCAAGTCTTCTGATCTGACTCTAATATGAATTCAAGGATATTGTATTCAATGAAGTAATTAACAAATTTAAATACATAAGAAAGTACAATCATTTTTAAGAAGCTTTATTTTTACGAATGAAAATGACTTTTTTGTAATTTATATTACCTTCTTTAAATAAGAATTCATGCCTAGTTTTGTACTTACTACGATTTCTGAACATCACCCTGTGTTTCTGTCAATGTTTTTTAAGCTTAAGTTGTGTGAGGTTATCCCACCTTGTGTTTCTGTCAAGGTTTATCAAGCTCAAGATGTGTGAGGTTATCCGACCTTGAGTTTCTGTCAAGGTTTATTAAATTTAAGTTGTGTGAGGTTATCCCACCTTGTGCTCCAGTAAAGTTTCCTTACCTTTGACCCGGACGAGTAGAAGGCCTGCAGTGCGTGAGTTGTTGAAGTGTTGGTAAGAGTTGCCCTGAAGTATGACTGATTCACTGTTGGTGTGGAGCTCCCTACGGTGACGTCAGTGAGAGGTGAACTGACCTCCGATATCCGCCCCGCGTAGCCGTGGTTGATTCCAATGATGTAGCCAGCTTGCACGTCCAGGAATGGACTCTGGTCAATCCACTGTGTGCTGACAGCGGTCGGATTGATTCGAATGACTTGTTTCACAACGTACTCTGGAACTTTAGGTCAAAGATTTGTGGTGTCATATATCCAAGAACAGAGCAGATACAACGGAGCCTCGGGGTTAATATCGAGAGTTTTAGTTGCCATGGGTTCGGAAAGGGTTGACCTCTACGCGGTCCGAACTATGAGTAAGGTGTGGAACCGGCTGCACCCGAAACCAATAACCCTGGCGCAATACGCCCAAATTGTCTGTAAGGATTCCTTGCTTAATGCAACGGACACACTAAACCATGTATGAGTGGCGTCGTGAAAAGGAATCGACTCAAATGTCTAGTTCCCTGGGCAAAAGTGTGTGTGTGGAAACACGCACACACTGGGAAAAGGTAATAAAAAGCGCCCAGTTCATTCATAATTATGGCTGGATTACTTAACGATTGTCTAAGCGGGAGGATTTCGAACCCTCCCCTCCCCTGTGTGTCGGTGACGGGGATCAGGACGACACCAGGCTTATGTGCTACTGTAAGCCCTGAGAGGCTAGCTGCCAAGGTTCAGCTCCCCAAAAACCTCATTATTATGCAATTAAACTGCTGTGGTGTCAGAGGTAAGATTGTAGAAATAACCAAGTTGCTCCACGACCAGATGGTGGACGTTGCTCTTTTGCAAGAAACTCTACTGAAAAAGAACCCATTGCACGTTACGGGCTTTTCAGTATATCGCTGTACATGCAAGAACTGCAGAGGTCTGGTCACATTGGTGAAAAACAACCTCACAGCTGAGATTGTAGAGAGCAAAGTACTTGCAGGTACAGATACCCTGACACTACGCATTACTAAAGCTGGTAAAACATTTACCATATCAAATATATATAACACACCTAGAAACACGTTGTGCCTCCCAACACATGGCACAACTATGTTTAAAAACCATATTATTGC
>MUZC01002510.1:431544-441624 GCA_002072015.1 Radix auricularia
GGGTGCGGACTGCACCGGGTGACACTGTAGGGGACTGACACCAGAATGTATAATTCAGTATTTCACGTTATTTGGTACTGTGAGACTGGAAGAGGGTCTTAGGGGCTTGTAGTGACACCACAAGATGCCACGTTGGGTGACACCAACCCTATGTCGGATCAAAGGGGAGGCAGAACGGGCTATAGCCAGGGTCCCCCGACGGTTTGGAGGCCCCCAAACTTTTTGTATTTCATAATAAAAGTGTACAAATGTATGCACGAACCCTTGAAAATATAATAAATATATAAATCTTATATATTAAACTGATCGCTATTCAGACCTGATAGTCTTAATAATCGAAAAACTTGATTTGATGGCTCACTAAGAGAACATATTTTAAATTACGGTTTATATTTTTAAAATCTCTCATTTGATAAACTCTGCAGGCCGTGTGGAAGAGTAGATCTATAGGCTCGCGATGCAAGTGGTGTCGTGATCGATTCTCAGTGGTGGAATATTTTTTTAAAATTTGTCTTTTCACATACCGGCGAACACTTCAAACAGTTATTTCTTCGTGTTCGATTTTTTTCCATTATTAATATTTAGTTAAAGTCTTATATTAGCTGCTGGAAATAATTTAATTTTAAGGGACTCAGGTTGGATTGGGCCTCCATTTGATTGCAGCCCGGGGCCTCCCGTGCAGTCTTAATCCACCCCTATCACCAACCTTAGTAACGTCTCTGATGTTTTCGATGCCGACTTTGTTGTAGAGAGTCCCACAAACCACTCACTACATTAAAGAAGCATCAAGTGTGAAGTAAAGCACGGAGACTTGAGAAAGATTTGCCAGGATCATTAAGCTCAAGACAATAGATTTTTCATCGCTCTATTGCTACACTTGTCCTTACTTGTCGTTGTTTATTTCCACCTTTGGCGCTAAACCTGGGGCTGAGCTTGTTGAAGCGGTAGGGGAGAACTAACCAAGCGAGTCTTCAAACAATACATTTTTCGTTTTTCTTTCCTTAGATAAAAAATCATCAAAACATTGACATTAAAAATCACCCGTCTACAAGATCGCTGTTCCGTAACGTGTGCAAAGAAAAAGAAAAAAAAACTTTGAGCACAACAACGGTATTGAAGCTGTACATACTGTTGCCCTCCAGTGGGTGAGTATCGGGTATGAGGCCTAACGCATGCGCACATTGTCCCGAACTTTAAAGTGACGTAGGAAAAGAGTTAAATTAAAACTGTTGTGCCCACTGGGTTAGCTGTCGCAGAATTGAAAGCGACAGAGGTCAGCGTTGTCGACGAAGACATTCTGTAAAGGACTATGACTATAAATAGGAACACGACATCGTTCAACTTGACCAACACATCACATTGGAGTGTTCAAGACTCACCTCTATCAACACTAATGTGTTAGTTTTAGGAGATTTTATGAACTGTGCGTTGGACTTCCTTAGAAATGGTTATTTGTTATTATTTTCTTATAAATTCATATGCCAGGGGCCTCAAAAATCTTTTAAAACATCGTTAAATTTGAAATTAATGTAAGGTATTATTAGTTTTAGTGGTCAAGTTGTGAACGCATTGAAGGGGCTTTAATTTATTTTTGCTTACTCACTAGTTTAATTATGAACTGGTATTCTTACATAAAATACTTTTAAAAGCACTTTTGACATATTTATTTTACACATCATCAGAGTTTCATCTATTCAGGTTATGTCTCATTACTATAATGTTAACATTTACACAGTCCTCGATAAAATATCATACCTAAACAAGGTTCTCACAAACACAGTCCCCATAAGCACAGCCACGACAAACACAGTCCCCACAAACACAGTCCCCATAAACACAGTCCACTACAAACACGTCCCCATAAACACAGTCCCCATAAACACAGTCAAATTCAAACGCAGTCCCCATCAACACAGTCCCGACAAACACGTCACCATAAACACAGTCCCCAATGTTTCGTTTGTTAGCGCTTCGGAAAAAAAAATATTTTGAGGGTGGCTACACTGCTCAAAATATTTTTTTTATTCCGACGGGCTCGCACGGCCGAGCACCGCCGTTTTTCCACTGAGCAAGTGTAGCCATGCACAGTACGAAGTGTCAAATTTCGGCTCCAGTGTAACCACAGCCTTATAACTCAAGATACAAATTTTCTTCTTCTCATTGTTTTTCCCCAGCTATTTGCGCATTAATCCTACAAGAACCCTAAAGCGCATCAAGGTGTGCACATCAGTAGGTGAGCACTGTCTTTACTTCCCGTGAGCCTTGAATGAAGTTTACAAATGTTCGTCATCTTACAATAACAAGAACAGAGAAGAATTTGATTCCTTACAGAAGTTTACTGGGCCATAGACCCAATCTTCACCCGCGGCTTCTTAAATATTTGAGGTACTACAAGGACGGCTTGCCATAAAACTTGAAATTATTGTTTGTATGCACCACGCTCAATTTCATATAATTTTTAACCATAAAATAAAGATTTGTTTTTTTAAAATTAAAAGTTGCTACGGATTAATTTGTGAAGTAGAACATTAGACTAACTTTAAAACCATTTTAATTAGGATAGTAGACAACATTATATTTTCAAAGTCATTTTAATTACAATTTAAAATAGATAAATCTGAGGATGGCTCAGTGAAAAGTTCAGTAATGTCTTGTTTTGTAAGTTTGCAGAAAAATAAAGCATACATTTTGAAGAATCCACACAAAAAAAAACAACAACATGAAAGCGGGAAAATGTTTATTTGTTTTGTAAGAGTTGTACTTATTAATCCTAATGTTATCGAATGTTTCAACTATTATCATTGCTTAAGGGTAATAGTTTTATTTGTTGAAATCCATCAATCCCTGTGACGCTACAGCCTATGCAGGACTATGGCCTACTCCCCACTTTCTTCCACTCAGGGCCAACCAATGCCTTTCTTCCCCTTTACAAGTGGCTGCTTATCTTTCTCTACATCATCTATTCATCCAAGCCTGTGTTCATTTGTTGAAAGCATAGACAAAATTAACACCTTCTGCTTTTTCATCCTTTTCCTTACACAACTTATATTTCGATGTGTTTAAAACAATATTGCATTTGTATCTTAAAAAAAAAAAACAAAGAAAAAACCCAACTTACGTCATAACATAGCAGTATAGCAGAATTAAAATATCAAAACATGATTCTGAATACTTCACATTTTATTGGGGCAACTGATTGCTGGAATTATCTGGGGCTCCCAGGGGCCGAGTGAGGCGTTCACTAGTCAGTGAGAACTGCACATTTATCCCCTGTGGTGTACAGGGTAGGGTCCGTAATCCCAATTGTTTACCTCAAGAATTGGGTGCTTGGCGTTTGTGCTGGCGAGAATAGTTGTGGTGAGCAGCATATTTTTCCCCAGGTCATGTTGCCATACCAAGACAATTTATTTCTGATATTCTCAGCCATTGTGTCTATAGTTAATTACTTTATTGTAAAAGGGTGTCATTTTGATTTAAGTGGTAATCATTAGAATTAAACAATTTAACGTAATCCTTTTTATTTTGTACTGGAATAAATAATAAAACTATTCCATGTGTTTCAGTGCATCGTTGCTCATGAAAAGAGTTAACGAGGAAATAACTGAAGGGAATAATATTATGTGACATCACATCATGGCAAATATTCGTGAGGTTATACTGTAAAGAGCGATGAAAATATTATTTTCCATCATCCTTTTACCGTTAAAAAAATGTCTTGTTGTTCACATGAAATATTTTGGGTGAAGTTAAAATAAGGTGACAGCGTGAATACGAACATAAGCTCTCAGTAGGACGCTTCGTTAATGTATCTAGAGATTTAAATTGTACATATTGAGTCTCAGGAAGGGAAATATATATTTTTTTTATAAAGTTAACCCACACCCACACACCCACACACACACATTCCCCACACATCCCCCACACATAAATACACACACCAACCCATCCACCCACACACCCATCCACACACACACACACAGGCACACATAGGCTGCTTCGAATTAACAGAGAAATTTCTGAATTTCAAAATATACGTTAAAGACCTTCAATTTCTGTATTAATTGTTTTAAGAATAATGAATTTCTATTTTATTTGTTCGCCGCAAGCATTTTTGTTTGTGAAAGAAACGAGAGTTAGTTCATTTTATGCGAATAACAGTATATTGAAATTCTATAACATTTGGAAAATAAAATAAAATTTTATATTTTATTTAATAAAAAAAAAATCAACAACAATGTTGTAATAATTATAGCTTGAGATTGTGAACACAGTTATTATTAGGTCACTCAGAGTTAAGCTCATTACTCAAAATAAATACATAAGAAATAAACCTAAACAAAATTTGGTTGGAATGAACTGTTAATTTTTTAAAAACTTCTATTGCCATTTCAAACATATAACTATATTGATGAACATGTTTTCTATATCAGAATCATGTTGTGCTCTATATATGTTGACATAATTTTTAAAATCCATTATAATAATTCGTGGGGTCTGGTTGCTTTGTCGAAACATACTTTCGATATATTTTTAACCTACTTCCTCGTATGCTAGCGAGCTGGCATTTTGCAGACAGACTTGTGGTGCCAATAAAAATAATCTTTCGGAATATCACATTGATCAAATGTACTGTAATAAAATTAATGAATTTTAAGATTATCACTATGTAGCCTGTACATCTGTGTGCTAGAGTGTCGCGGTGCGTATTAAGTTGAATTTTTTCTAGTCTGTCGCGCAATGCGCATTATATTAAACATGTTTTACGAGACTTATTAACTAAAATTTTGTATATTTTGGATTGTTGAAGGATGCGTATTACAATTATTAAAAAAAAAAACTAAAAAAAACACACAATTTTTTAAATTATAAATCCTTTATATATGGGACATAACTATAAGGATGTTCATTATGATACGCAGAGCAAAACAATTCTAATTATGTCTCGTAAAACGTGTTTAATATAATGCGCACCGATCGTGAATATATTTTTAAAAAGTATTGTCAATATAATGGGCACCTTATTGCTCGACAGGAATGGTTGTTGAACGTAATACGCACCACGACACTCTTTCTAAAAAATTAACATGATACAAAGAGATAAATAAATTAAAAAAAAAAAAATTCAATGATTCAATAACAGTAATATTTATCGATCTGAAATTACGATACATCATTTTTATCATCGGCACGAGTCTGCCCGAAAATTTCAGCTCGCTAGCTTAAGAGGAAGTGGATTAAAAAAAAATCGATCCAAAGTTTTTTTGGCACGCAAGCAAGAAAGCAAACAAGCAAGGGCTCAGACACCACATATTAATTTAAAGGATTTAATTTGAAAAAAAAACACCTAAAAAACAAGTTTTTGCCAATAAATCCTTTATATAACGATAATAGCTATAAAGACGTTCATTAAAATAAAACAATCCGAAAATACAAAATTCTAGTTATGTCTCGTAAAACATGTTTAATTTAATGCTCACCGATCCTGAATATATTTTAAAAAAGTAATAGATCTATATCATACATATTGGGACTGCATAAAGCTTTTCAATAAAAAACAAAATACTCAAACAAATTGTGTAAGAAAACAATAAAATTAAAGCTTTATTTATGAACTCATACTAACAGTAGACGTTTCGGCTAATGCTTTCGTCAGTACAATAAGATGAAATAAGTACTTACATAAATCTTAAAACATATTAGATCTATATGATTAAAAAAAAACAACAACAACAAAAAAAAAACAAAAAAACAAAAAACAACAACAACAACAAACAAACCCAGAACACAGGATATAGAAATAGAGTAGGAAGTTGAAGTATCTAAGGTAACTATATCCTGTGTCCTTGTAGCCTTGTTTATTTTTGTTTTTCACCCGTGTTCCACATTTATGTCTCGTATATAAAGGAACTATAGTAAAAAAAACAACTTTTTTTTCTTTATTTTATTATTATTAAAAAAAAAATTTTCTTTCAGATTTTTGCATTATAAATGTTTGTGTGTGTGGTTAATCAAAACATTGAAATCTCTATCTTAGAACAGGCCAGTATACGTTTAGAATTTGATGTCATTATTTAAATTATCAGCTGGTATAAATATACTAATGTCGAAGTCGTAGGAGTAGAATCGTATTTATTTCTTGAAAAAGTGGAAATCTGTAATATAACAATGTTACGTCCCAACCTCAAAGGGAATTAACCCCAAATAGTGTAACTCTGCAATGCATTCACCTTTTACTTTATCCCCAGAAAACCTAAACATGCACTGCCTTGTATTCATAATATTTATGCTGAACAATGTTGCCACCACAGCCGCAAAAGGTAGTGGACATTATTGGTGGTCCAGTTTCACTCTGAATTTTAAAAAACCTTGAAAATTGCCCCTCATCTAATCATTTATCGAAGTTTTTTGTTTGTTTAATTATGACACAAGAACTAAGTAGTTTTCTACATAATAAGTTAACAAGCTTAACAAGTGAAATACGACATGTTAAGCATATATTAAAACGAGCCACGTAGTCCTTCCAAAACCGTTCCGCCGTCGTTTCGGTGGGATGTTTTAAGGAGTAACAGTAGTGATTAGTACAGTATTGATTAGTATGAGTGGCACAATTCAAGATGGGAACACAGTACTGAATGATGATAAAAATATTGCACCAAAAATAACTTGTTTTGAACGTCCGCGTAAATTTGGTCAATATGTAAATGAGATTTAATTCATCTCCACTAGTGATTGGCTGTAGGAGTCTGTGGGAGTTAAAGAGATTAATCGCTACCGAGTTCCGCACAGCCAACTGCCTTTCATTTTAGATTATATAGGATAGTACATCTTTTAAATCACTTGAGCACAATCCATTAAAACGTATGATTATTAATGACCAATCTGTGATCTCTATTAACCTATACATCTATTAATAAATACATCATTGTGTCATTGATTTGCCCAATGGTGTATCTGTTATGGTATCTATTCATGGCATGCCATGGTCTATTTTAACGGTGGGTCTATCAACAGCCCCCAACACAAACTTTGGATTACACTTTATGATACTTCCTCCTGTGATGTCCAGCACTGACAGCTATGTGGAGTTATACTTCACAACATATCACGCGGCTGTCTATGTGAGTCATTTAGTGAAACATGTCAATATTTACTGTTTTGTTGTCTTACTCCTGATTTAGAGCACTTATTGGTGGTGTGTACACAAATCGTGAAAAGATTCTACTGTATGGTAATTTCTGTCATTTTGAAAAAAAAATCCGTTGGTTGTATATCTAAATTAAAGTTTACATATTCCTGTATGTTACGACTAACGCCTACACCTACAATCCTAAATGTGTTGTTGCCTACTTTTTGGGGGGTTTTTGTTTGGGGGGGGGGTACTTCTGTAGGTGCTGTTGTCTCCGTATGTTTTCGCTTACGCCCAAATGCCTATATGTTTTGTCTAAGTATGTTTGTGCTAACGCCCACATGCTTGTATGTGTTGTCTATTTATGTTTGGGCTAACGCCCCCATGCCTATGTGTGTTGTTGTCTACGTATGTTTGGGCTATCGCCCACATGCCTATGTGTGTTGTTGTCTACGTATGTTTTGAATATCTACTACATTCCTACACGTGTTGCTGCCTATCGCAATGAGACAAATTTTTAAGTGTACACGGACTTTCGTTTTCCCGTCGTCTCACATTATCGTAACACACACTGTTGCATTAAATAATATATTAGCACACAGTTTTAAAGGCTCGTTTCTGTTTCCTTTAGGCTGGAATTAAAGTGAATAAAAATATTTATATAGAAAATCAACAAAAAATTCATAACTCGTTTACACAACCATTTCTTACATATACCGAAATATGCAAATGTCATTAGCTTTTCGTATTGCGCAAAATTGATTGAAGGTGATATTTGGGTGATTTTAATGCGAAAACATGGATTTTATCTCCTGTTGAGAGAGATATTTAGGTGGAGGCAAAGAGTAAATTTTACGGCTGCGGAAAATAACGATTAATTTCTCGATAAATAAAACCGATCCAAAGCCTTTTCTGCAAGCATGCAGACGCCTGAAGTTAAAATAAATGATTGAAAAATGTACATCGTCAAAAGGGTTGCAGCAATTTTATTATAATTCAGAGTGCTCTATAACGTATCTGGGATGGGTAGCGTTAAGGTCTTGCAATTGCATGGTTCATTATAGACTTATTCATATACGTTCAAGTGTTCCTGCTCTATTTACATAACTTCTATCATCAACAAAATAAACAATGATCAGTTTTAGTGCCTTAAAAACCTCCTATCTCCCCTAGGTCTTGTATTACACAAGGCTGACGAACAGAAGTATCGAGTCAGGCACTCTGCTGGTAGAACGAGGCAGTGTGACAGTATACGATCTCAGCGAGGATCTCAGGTTCAAGAAGATGGAATTTATTTGATTGGCAGTTTAATGTGGCTAATTAATGTGTGGATTGGTTAAATATGTTTAATTAATGTGGGGATTGGTTGAATGTGTCTTATTAATGTGGGGATTGTTTGATTGTGCCTAATTAATGTGGGAATTGGTTGAATGTGTCTTATTAATGTGGGGGTTGGTTGAATTTGTCTAATTAATGCGCGGATTGGTTGAATGTTGCTAATTAATGTGGGGATCGGTTGAATGTGCCTAATTAATGTGGTAATTGGTTGAATATGTGTAAGTAATGAGTGGGTTGGTTAAATATGTGTAAATAATGAGTGGGTTAGTCGAATATTTCCCTATAACGTATTTGTTTTTCTTTTAATTTCACAATCGAACTTTTTTTGTCAAAATTTTTTTGTGTGGTTCGCTTACATAATTAATCTTCGTGGGAGAGACGAGTAGAAGGTAAGAACAGAAATGATGTTATATAAAATATAAGAAATCATTTTAGTGATATAGATATCCGTTTTATAGAACCAAAGAACCAGAAGCTTTTAATGAGACGATTTATAATTGATCATTTACTCATCTCCCCACCCCAGCATAATCACAAACTCCGGTAGATCCAGGTGCCACGTCTTCAAGAGTGACCGCGAGTTCAGCATGACGGCTTTGCTGAGTGACACACACAAGTCGATGGCCGTCATCAAGCTGGTGCCCATCTCGGGTTGGGGGACGTCTTACTATGCCGTGACGCTGGCGTGAGTATTCCGTGGTGTTTGGTATCGTCTGGCTCCGACGGAACTCTTTGGTACGTAAAGTCTTGTTGTGTGGCGCGTTATAACCAACTCTTGTCGCTGTCTACAGATCGACCGCCCTAGTGATAGTCATGACGGAAGTTGAAAACAATGTAACCATGGTGATCAACAGCAGGCTTCCGAGTCGGTTCGCTGTTTACATTGAAGATGGCGACTGGGGAGGCTACTATACCAAGGAGTCCTCCATTTATGTCAATCTTGACAGGTACTTGAGACTTCGGTCACAAAATTACCCGGCAACTCTTTTTATCCAGAAAAAAAAAAATGATTTGTAACTCTTTTAAGTCTTCACTACCGCCATTGACAGTTGTTTCCTCTTTGTTAACATGATTCAAGACAATCAATTCCGGCTCGCTTCTATCCATTTCACGATAATTTAAGATTTGAAATGCTGAGCCTAATTATTGGGATAAATATCAGGTTACTGCCCGATATTTCTTTATGATTTTGTTATGGTACCGAGCAGATCAACTTCTCGTTGTGTTTTTAAACTGCTTACTGGAAGATTACGTACTGTATTTGACTAGTCAAGTGAACACAGATTTCCCTTAATTATTGCTTCATTCTAGTTTATCACGCAATGTAATGAGTTTATCTCTCATATGTTTGCTACATAAATATTAATGGATGTATTTTTTATACACTCTATGATTTCTCAAAGTAAACCACAAAACAACTCTTTGTCATTTACACTAATTTACGTGTTGGGAAAAATACAATGAGCTTAGGTAAACAATTTCTGGTGTAACTTATTGCATAAATTTGTTAGCATGCCTAATGCAAATCAAAATAAAAACAACAACATGCTATTGAGATCACGGCTACTGCACCTTGTGGAAATAAATATATTTTAAAAAAAAACATGTACAAAAAA
>MUZC01002510.1:444428-458639 GCA_002072015.1 Radix auricularia
TTCCCCCCCCCCCCCCCAAAAAAAGTGTTTTTTTCCTTATACGTGCTATAAACATTTTGAAAATCGATAATTCTCCTATTTTCCAAATAGACAAACGCATGAAACTTTGGGGGTTTGTTAACAACACTTCCACGATGGTAGCAGGTGAACAATTATTTAAAACATTCTTTATTGTGGGCTGGGAGGCTAAAATTTTTCCCCCCTAATATTAACTATATAAAAATTAAAAATCACTAATTCTCCCCTTCCCCATGTAGGTAGAAGCATAAAACTTTAGAAAGTTGTTGGGTACCCTTTCACGACAAGAATTAGCGTAATATAATTTTAAAATTCACACTCATTGGAGTCGTGTTTTTTCCAAATATGTAGATCTACTATTTACAAATTGAAAAGCACTACTTTTCCTATTTCCCAAATAGGTAACGCATAAAACGTTGGGGATTTTTTAATAAATACACTTCCACGATGGCAGCAGGTGAAATAATATTTAAAATATTCCTTGGTGGGCGCTTGGGGCAAAAATATAGTTTTTTTTATGCACTCGCTCACTTATCACTAATACTCCATCTTCCCGCAGCAAAGCGCGGGCAAATTGCTAGTATTAAGTATTTTTACAGCGCTCATCAACACACGATTTTTCAACTAAACTAACTGCTGTAGACTGTCGTACATCGCTCCTCAGCGTTCCAGATCCATTGACTTGGACTATTATATTATTTATATGTGTGTCTGTGTGTGTATTTTTGTATGTGTGTGTGTTTGAGTATGTGTGTGTGTGTCTGTGTGTGTGTTTGTGTTTGTGTGTGTGTCTGTGTATGTGTCTGTGTGAGTATGTTTATGTGTGTGTCCGTGTATGTTTGTCTGTGTGTCTGTGGACTGTGGACTATTGGTCCTTTGGGAAGGCTATTAATGTTAACCTCATAATTTAGTCATTTTTTTGTCTGTTCTGACGCACAGTGAGAAATACAATTTTCGCTCTGTTCAAAAGTAACAATTGCCATTTTTAAAAATTACACCTAGAAGTGCAAAAATTTTTTTCGACGATAAATAATTTATTTAAAAATATATTTGTAATGTTTTCCTTCGTTACATTTAAACATCTTAATTTTGTAAACAATTCAATTTTATGATTGTAAATTTTGATTTTGTTCTACTTTAAACTAGAAATACCTATTTTTATTCATTTAAAGATTTTTTTTTTTTTTTTTTTTTTTTTGAATTTAGATTATCTTAATTTGGCCTAAAAAAGAGAAAATTTTGTAATTTGTATGTTTAGAAATTCTACTTATTTTCCTTCGGACATTTAGAAATGCTACTTCCCAAAGAAAGCTACGGAAGAAACTTCATTATTCCAGAAATATCCTACCGTTTCTCCAGAGGAAGTCTCATAGTTGTTGGCTCAGGTACTCTGACCCTTGTGTCCATCCAGGGTATGGAACCAATCTATCTCCTTAAATCTGGTGATTGGGTCATGGTGAGTACTACAGCTTGGGTCTGAAACCCATCTATCTCCTTAAATCTGGTGATTGGGTCATGGTGAGTACTACAGCCTGGGTCTGTAACCCATCTATCTCCTTAAATCTGGTGATTTGGTCATGGTGAGTACTACAGCCTGGGTCTGTAACCCATCTATCTCCTTAAATCTGGTGATTTGGTCATGGTGAGTACTACAGCTTGGGTCTGTAACCCATCTATCTCCTTAAATCGGGTGATTGGGTCATGGTGAGTACTACAGTCTGGGTCTGCAACCCATCTATCTCTTTAATCTGGTGATTTTGTCATGGTGAGTACTACAGCCTGGGTCTGGAACACATCTATCTCCTTAAATCTGATGATTGGGTAATGGTGAGTACTACAGCCTGGGTCTGGAACACATCTATCTCCTTAAATCTGGTGATTGGGCCATGGTACTACAGCCTGGGTCTGTAACCCATCTATCTCCTTAAATCTGATGATTGGGTAATGGTGAGTACTACAGCCTGGGTCTGGAACACATCTATCTCCTTAAATCTGGTGATTGGACCATGGTGAGTACTACAGTCTGGGTCTGGAAACCCATCTATCTCCTTAAATCTGGTGATTGAATCATGGCCAGTACAACAGCGTGTCTCAGTGACAGACAGACTGACACATCTGAATGTGAAACTATAAGTAGGGTAATTGAAAAAACATTTGGAATATGTTGAGAAAGTACAAGACGTTTGAATCGCTTGATGGCAGAAAAAAAAGTGTATGGTATAAATCTACGAAATACGATTTATTTTGTTTGTTTACTTATTTTTTTAAAAACTCTTTTTAATAAATATATTGAATTGAATGTTTTCTCTTAAAATATGATTTTTATTTATTATTAGGCATAACTGAGTGATTCTATTACAGAATGACTGTAATACATTGAATACCAGGTGAACCTAACTTTAGAACTAGCTCTGAGACCACGCCTCTTGAACAGTTCCAGTCCCGTACAGGTCATCTACCTTCAAAACTCAAGGTGTTGGTCTCCTGCAAACAAGGACCGTGGAGATGCAGCCATGACAATGATTTTGCCGATATCACTGTATTACAACATGTATTACTGGGGGTAGGTGCATATATTACAATATTTATTACTAGGGGAAGTCGCATGTATCACACCATGTACGATTGGGTATGGGAATAAATTACATGTATTAATTGGAGTAGGTGCAATCAAGTATACCAAGAATGATGTTGCAAAAGAGCTAATAAAATACACAATTATAGGAAGGTCAAGGTTGTTCACCATACTTGGTCCCCCACACACACACCTAGTGACAGGTAAATCATTGCTGCTATCGCTTGTAGCACAAACTGTGCGGTGGTGGAGCATGGCAAACCACATTTGATTACACGCACTTCTTGGCAGGTCACACACACACTTTCTGGCAGGTCACACACTTCCTGGCAGGTCACACACACTTCCTGGCAGGTCACACACACTTCCTGGCAGGTCACACACACTTCCTGACAGGTCACACACACTTTCTGGCAGGTCACACACACTTCCTGGCAGGTCACACACACTTCCTGGCAGGTCACACACACTTTCTGGCAGGTTAAACACACTTCATGGCAGGTCACACACACTTCCTGGCAGGTCACACACACTTCCTGGCAGGTCAAACACACTTCCTGGCAGGTCACACACACTTCCTGGCAGGTCACACACACTTTCTGGCAGGTTAAACACACTTCCTGGCCAGGTTCAACACACTTCTTGACAGGTCACACACACTTCCTGGCAGGTCACAAGCACTTCTTTGCAACACCGCAACAATGGGTTGTATTTTTTAAAACATATTTGTAAGTCAATTGTTCTTACGTTAGTTCGTTATAATAAAACTATATACCGGCAGGTCACCACAATGGCCAGGTGCCGCCATGGAGCAGTATGCCATCATCATCATTAGGCGTGGAGACCTCAGTCACCTACGAATTGACGGATCAAAGGCTGCACACAGGTACACATTATTGGTGCTATTGTAGTCGATGACTGAATTCAGGAGTGCCTACATGTAAATATTTTTTATGCTATTTTTGTCCTAATCGAGGGACCAACTCTGAAAATGATGTTCACCAACATGCAACAAAGTTAACTGATCTCATGTACACAATATAATTCAGGTACATCTTGTAACATCTTTTTACGCTGGCTTTGTCAGACACAAGTTGTAGCAGATTGTAATAAGTTTTAAAAGTTCATAATTCAATGAGCTGTAGTTGAATTATCCGGAACAAAATTTTTTTGGGCCAGTCATTTGTTTAAAATGTTTATATTGCGATGAGCTGACTTGTAAAGAACATAAATTTGTTTGGCCAGCCATTTGTTTAAAATGTTTATATTGCGATGAGCTGACTTGCCAGGAACATGAATCTGGTGGGCCAGCTGAGTGCCATCCCCCCAAGTGACTGGTGGCAGCTGGATCTTCGTGTCCTCGGATACTTTCATTACGTCTACACCTACGGCGGCATAAACTTCAACTGTATCCTACTGGGCATTGCTGACCAAACCAGCTACATGCACAATGCTGGCTTTAGAACTAACCAGATAAATGAGGTGAGATATCGGGACAATCACATCAATTACTTTACATTATAATTTTATTGCAAAAAATATTTTCCCGGGTTAAGACTGAACTGAAAATGTGGATTTTGAAGACGTCTGAAAATGGTATCTGAAAGTGGTGCGTCATTTTCTCTGCTCCCCTTTCCTTTTACACTTGTTAATAGACTTTGCTGTTGATACAGCTCCAAAAAATTAGTGTTTATGAACAAATGGTGTATTAGAGAGAATAGTTTTGTAGGTCCCCTGAAACATATTTTTTTTTTTGTTTAAACTTGGCGGAAAGTTAGCTGCAATACTCAATGAAGGTGAGATATGCATTGACTGTTTATACGCCATTATTTAATTCTGTGCACTCACTGATGGTATGCCATTGATTCCTTGTCCAGCATTGTGTTTCTAGTTTCCTTACGATGTCGAAAGGCGATGGCATAGACAACGACTGTGACGGTCTTATTGACGAGGAAATAAAAGACCGCCTAGGTAATTTTGACTTTATGATAACCGACATTCTTCACTGTACACGCATGTGGTAGTGAACATAAGCGATCGATGTTCAAACGATTTCTTTATCTTAAAAAACAATGTTTAAAAATCTTAAAATCTCCATAATTTAGGTTATTTTAAGCTCCGCTTTATCTCGTGTTCAATTAGGAATCCTTTACAGTATTTCTCTAGATACATTTTGTGTCAAGTCTATTTTTAAGAAAATCAATAGAGAATGTTTTTAAACCTATTGATAAACCAATCTCATTTTGGATCGTTGAAACGAGTTTAATTGAAATGTTTAATTGAACTGTTTGACCCAAATGCCGTCCGATATTTTACCAATCAAATGAAAATCTGACAGATAACGACAATGATGGCGTCATTGATGAGGACCTGTCTCCACCAATCAGAGGTAGCGTATAATACTCTAATTCTTTATGACGTCAAAATAATTTCTTAGCATTTTATTATGATCTCAGGTTGTACACAAACTTATTTTATTCTCAAACCAATTGTTAAACTAAAAATATCTAAGAGAAACAGTTTAAAAAAGCATTGTAACTCAGTTATATAAAAATATGAATGAAAAGAATGCATTTAATTTGAACATTAACCCTCCCCTCCCCATCCTGTTTCTGATATCGTTGAATTAATGTTTTGGTTACAGATACACCTTGTTAAAAAACAAAACGAAACAAAACAAAAAACTATTACACCGATTTAATAATAAGCAACTAACTAACTAGCGCTGAGCAAACTAAAACACATCTGGCAAAGCAAGAAACTCTGAGATGAAAGATTCGAGAAATGAGCTCTCCTGCAGTATCGATCTTCTCGTAAGGTTGTGAGGCTTGCACGCTCACTGCAGACCTTTAAAGAAGATCTAATACACTAGAGATGAGATGTTTCCGAAAAATACCGAACATCTCTTAAACAGAGCATATCCCAAACGAAGCGGCCCGCAACAAAATAACTGCTGTCATTGGCCCCTACGAAGACCTTCTCACCTCAATCAAGAAGAAGAAACTACGATGGTATGGACACATGGCAAGATCTGGAGGTCTCACAAAGACTATAATGCAAGGCACATTCCAGGTGGGGAAGAAAAAGAGGCAGACAAAAGAAGAGATGGGTAGATGACATCAGAGAGTGGACCGGTCTGTCATTCCTACACTCCCAAAAGGCAGCACAAGACCGGGACAAATGGCTTGAGATAGTCTTCAGTTCACATTGGTGCCCTAACGACCCACCGACGGGTTAAGTGATAGTCAAGTCAAGTCAACTAACTTTGCTGTAGATATCGATCATCTATTTATGTCCAGATGTATTGACTCGACGCGATTTCACGTCACTACAAAAAAGCCGACATCGTTAGGAATCTTCTTGTTCTACATCTTTTTTTGGCATGAGACTTAGTCTCTTAAGGTCTTGGCTAATACCTGGGCAACCTGCTTCATCTGCTGAGCGGTGCCATACAACAATGTCTACACTTGAGACTCTTTTGCCTCCCTAACCTCCCCGGCAATGTCTAGCGCGGTTAGGATCGTTAGGATTAGAAGGCTTTAATTGGTAGCAATTTTAAAAGAAATTTTAATACAATACCATCATTAAAAAAATTAGGTATGGGTAATTACCTATACAATCTATCATAAGGCATATGATGAGTTAAAAGCTCATGAACATAACCTTCTTTGTATATAGGTGAATGGGGACAATGGCAAAGTTGGATATGTCTTCAGAACTGCCGCGGCTCAATAGCAACACGGCAAAGGTAAATACAGTCCCATAATAACATTGAACAGAATTTAACGAAAAATTGCGATCTTAACATAGCAGACTTAGGTTGATACATTACTAATTTTGGTTCTGAACACGGCTGATATTTGTCCTACACATGTCTGACTTGTGGTCGGTACACGGCCGACAACGTCTTCACAGCCATCATAAGAATTCGCATTAAAGTGGGGGTTACAATTCTTTGTGCTTAAAACACCGAGAGACGATGTTGAATCCCTGAAAACTAATTTGATTCACACACCTTCCAGCCATTTTTTGTGTTGTGCCCAATAGTCGGTGCGCTGTGTATGGCGACTAGGTCTGAGACGTAGCTCATTATTGTCACGGTCAGATGTTATGGCGTGAGAATGACTGAGCGTAAATGTTGCGAGAATGGGGAAACAAGGCGTGAATGCGAGTTCACGTGGACAGTCGTGAATTCAGATTCCGTGGAATTGTGTAGTGTGAGATCATGAGAGCCGGCAGAGTAGTGGACAGTGTGTGATAAGTAGGCCGAGTAAAGACTGGGGGAGTTGAGAGTGGAGCGTGCACCAAGTTTTAAACTGTATTTGTCATGGACATATCTAGCTTGATGTGATTAAACTTGTTTATACTGAATAAAGTCTGTTGGTGACTATTTATACAACCTACTGTATGGTACTTTGGACAACGAGTCCGCCACAATCATGTTCAACAGAGTCTTGCAAGTTTATCATTTGGTTGTCCTCCTATTGGGTGTACGATGATCGGATCGTAATCTGCGTTTTCTTCTCTTACATTGTCAGTTTTTGAGTTGTACACTTATAAATGAATCTGCATTTCTTAAAAGTTAAAATAAATGTTTGTTTACTTACAACACGATCTTGTCAGTTGTATGTATTTTATTGTTATTTTCTATTTAAAATCATTGTTGCGAAATAATGCAATGATTTAAATCTATGTAAATTCTCTAAAATTTTCGGGAAAAAAATGCTTTCATCATAAATAGTCCTTGTCAGGGAACTACATTTCCCATTTGTATTTAAAATAACATGTTTCATTTAAGCACAATTTAGTTTAATTTTACCGTATTTATTGAGAGAGATTAGTTCCTGTTGTGAGGCTACCTATCGAATTTGAGATGAATAATTAACACACTGAAGATTGATGGTTGAGCTGTCTGGTTCCCTTTGGTAATCAAACTCTTAATTAGCGAGATTCAGATCTCGTCTCCTTCTTTAAAAGAAAAAAACCTTATTGCAATGACCAGATGACTATTTTTCCCTTTTAATAACAGGCTTTGCAATGACCAGATGACTCCCCCAACCCATTTTTACAACAGGCTTTGCAATGACCAGATAACTTTTCCCCCTTTTTACAACAGGCTTTGCAATGACCCGAAGCCGGAGCCTAACGGCTTGCACTGTCAAGGCAAGAATAAAGAGTCTCGTAGAAATTACTGCAACACTGGCCTAGCATGTCCTGAAGGTAGTAGCTGGTTTTACTCTTTAGTTAAATGCTGGATGTGTCTTAAACGTATTGGCTGGCAGTGTCTTGGAGGTAATAGCTGGTTTTACTCGTAAGTTAAATGCTGGATGTGTCTTAAAGGTATTTGCTGGCAGTGTCTTGGAGGTAATTCATGAGTGTCTTAACGGTAATGTCTGGCTCTTTCCTGAAGATTATTCGTCTGTCCTAAAGTTTAATCATTGGACATCTGTCGTTTTTTCTGCTGAAGGTAACACGTTCTTCCTGTTGGCAAATGTTTAATATGTCGCTGAAATAAGGTAAAAAATGTTAATTTGAGTAAAAGCAAGGACATACTAATTGTATTAAAATAAAACATTTTTAATGTAATTTTTTTCTCGGGTATCAACATATCAGTCGTAAATCTTTATCCCGGCACTGTTAGGAATTATACGTGAAATAAAAAATAAAGCTTTGGATTGACATTAACTTTTTGAAAAAAAAAATATATTTATGAAGTATGTTTTCAAGTTAAATAGTATTTACATCAACTTTTAAATCAAAATTTAGAAGATTATGCCAATGATTTATACCAACATGAGATTTGGCGCAGGAAACTTCTATATATTTGAGTTGATATTCTCTGTGAATATAAATGTATGGCCGCTTAAGAATCATTATTACAAGTAAGGGATTTCAATAATGTAATGTACTATTTAAGGAGATTTACTTTTTGTCATGTCATGAATGTCTTTATCTACTGTTTAAAAAAAACTCTCAGTGAAAGCTTAATATATCAGTGATAATCTTTTAACGTTTTTTGATATTGATTATTACTAAAACTTGTATTCCATGAAAAAACGACAAGGTGGTAAAAGGACAAGACCTCATAGAAACAACGTGGATAACCATAATACCCCCTAAATGAAGTCCACGAGACTATGTCACTTTGAACATAGACTAAGGGTGACAGACTCAACAAGTCAGCGGGAAAAAACAAAAACACACTTCAGGCAAAATTATTGCATTATGTTTTCGCTGTCTCACTTTGAACTATTCTTGTCACCTTGTCGTTTTGTCACCTTGTCGTTTTGTCACCATTTCGTTTTGTCGTTGTTTACTTTTCGATTTGTCACCTTGTCATTTTTTCACCTTGTCGTTTTGTCCCCTTGTCATTTTGTCACCTTGTCGTTTTGTCACCTTGTCGTTTTGTCTTGGTACCCTGTTAATATCTACTAAAAAATTTTTTTACGGTAATTATGACATTGCACAGATTGTCCTGACAAAACATTCGGACTCGGCTGTCAGATGAGTTGTGAGAACTGTCGTACAGACTGCAGCAAAATTCACGGTACATGCTTGGAGTGTGAGCCTGGCTTCAGAATGCCACAGAACCTCTGCATCACTGGTAAGTTATTTAACTGAATGAGAACCTCTGCATCAGTGATAAGTTATTTAACTGAATGAGAACCTATGCATCAGTGGTAAGTTATTTAACTGAATGAGAACCTCTAAATCAGTGGTAAGTTATTTAACTGAATGAGAACCTCTGCATCATTATTTAACTGAATGAGAACCTCTAAATCAGTGGTAAGTTATTTAACTGAATGAGAACCTCTGCATCAGCGATAAGTTTTTAACTGAATGAGAACCTCTGCAACACTATTAATTTAATATATGTTAATGTGGCGAGAAAGATGTATATATTGTTTGGCAAGTCGTCTAGGGGTGTAATATTTTAAGTGATCCCCTCTCGCCTACACGCACATACTTTAGTGATCTCTCGTAAACGACAATCAACAAACTAAAGGGTGAAATGTAACAATAATTTATTATACATTATTTACAGTAACGGAAACTAGTTCCGGTTTGGCATAATTTCATCATCATTAGGCCTGAGCCTATTATAATAGTGATTATAGGGTTTATACTCAAATTCAAGGTCGTCGCGCCCCGATCCGTGGGGCAGTTGGTTCTGCACGGTCCTTGTTCAGTGTGTAGCTTCAGGTCGTCGCGCCCCGCTCCGTGAGGCGCTTGCTTCTGCAAGCTTCCTGTTCAGTGGGTTGCTTCACCTATGGCCCAGGTGACCTCGGTGATCACTGAAGCGTGAATGACCGGCTTCTATACGTGTATGGTGTGTATAGGCATCAACCAGTGTGGTTGGCGTCAGCGTTACTTTAGGAGTAAGGCTGGTAAGGATGAGTTGTCCTCAGGTCCTGTCAATAGATGCAGGGGTGAGGTAGGGGTCGGATCCAAGTCGCTTGGATAGCGGTGAGTCCGTCTCTTGGTACAAATATGTCGACACTTCGTTGGACAGGGTTGCTGTCCGGAGTCCTTGTTATCTCCCAGTACAGGCGGGTGCCCAGAAGCCAGACTAAGATAGAAAAAATACACATATGGGTAGTTTCTCCACTTTTCTGTCTAATCCACCCTTTCGGCTGCCGAGCCTTCAGAGCCAGGTGCCAAAAGGGGATCAAAATACATTATCATAAACATATGGTTATTTAATACAATTTATATTATGAGACTGAAATAATCTTTCGTTACCACCACCACAGGGGCAGACCTATCTCGCTGACACCTTGTAAGTGGATGGTGGTATAAATACAGTAATGTTATTGGTTGCACACCAATATACCTCGATCCATCTACCTGATGGATCGCTTGTTATCACATTTAGTTATGAAAATAGAAGTAAAATGTCGCACGTGGCCCCGCATGGTGTCATGGGGTCAACATGTTCCAATAATTACAATCCGACATTGCACAGAGGTTAATATTTAATTGATGGTGTGAAATATTTTTATAAAAACGAGGGAAACAAGTTAGAGTTCAAACTTACATAGATTCTGGTCAACGAGAATAATGCCGGCTCTTCCACTACAAGGATGGGTATGGATGTAGTTCGGTGAATTGAATTCAAATAAGACTCTACACTCTGCAAACACTTGGGCGGAAAAGAGAACGTGTCGTTTTGGTGTGTCAACCTTTATACATGACGGGTAATTTTATGCACCTCTTCCTGATTGGCCATTGATGGTCGGCCTCACTATCGGACAACCTTGACCGGTCATGTGCTCCGGTGCATACCTAATTAGTAACCTTGACCCGTCATGTGATCCGACAATAGTGAGTTCCCTTTAAATTGTTTATGTGACTATTCTCGTGCAAATGACGTGGGCTCATAAATTTCGTCACAGTTAGAGCATCAATCATAGAGTGCCCTATGCTCTACAGATCTATGTGAATTTGTGATTTTGTAGTAATTTACCCACAATAGCCCTTTAACAAAGAATTTGGATCTTTTGCCTGTAAAAAACATGTTCCCACTTCTAGGTTCTTTTTACACTATTTCTAAACATTTTACCTGCACATGTTTTACGTCTAGAATTAACCTTGGTTTTATATCAAGGTTTTGTTAGAATTTAAATTGACATTTACAGCATCTATTATAAAGTCTTTAGTTTACAAAGGCCTTCCTTTCCATTAAGTTCTCAAATTTAAGCGATTCACATATATTTTGCACGTCTGTCGTTATATATTTTCCCTCACAAAACAAATTCATGTAAATTGCATACAAAATACAACGAACTGAAGAGTTGTTCACCAAACATAAACGTTGTATTGGGACCTTCTTTAATAATTAAGTCTCTCCCAAACGTGACAGAATGTCCTCCCGGTACCTACGGTTTACAGTGTTCAGGCAACTGTATGCTCAAATGCGGAGAAGATTGCTCCGAGAGGATACGAGGGAATTGCTTCGGAAAATCCGAAGAGAGCTCCAACAGGGAAGTTTCAAGTAAGATATTATTAGAGCAGAAGACTGTGGGTTTCAAATAAGAAAGATAGTAGAACAGAGAAAAGTTTCTAAAACGATAGAATGCAAGATAAGCATAACAGATAATTTTGAGCAACATATTCAAACAGAAGAGAAACTTTCTTCCCGTAAAATCAAGTAAATATTATATCTTTATGTACCTGGATTCCGTTAAATGATCACAAATTTTAATTGATCTAAAAATGTATACTGATTTATTTAAATTAAATATTTAGCGTGAAGTTATGGTTAATACAAACATATACAAAATAGTCATTAAAAATGAACAGATAAAAAACTTATAGACTCTAATAAGACAATAAATAAAAAAAAATATTATAAGTGTTTATTTTGATTGTATTTTTTTCATGCTTAGAAGCACAGCTATTTTAATAGTTAAATGTCCCTCTTTCAACAGTTCGTGACTTTACTCAATTTTTCCCATTGATCGTATCAATCATGCCTTTGGCAGTGTTGTTTGCAGTATACAGGTAGGTTTGATTTCTGTTAGCTGTCTGCAGGTAAGTTTGCTTTCAGTTAGCTGTCTGCAGGTAAGTTTGCTTTCAGTTAACTGTCTGCAGGTAAGTTTGATTTCTGTTAGCTGTCTGCAGGTAAGTTTGATTTTTGTTAGCTGTCTGCAGGTAAGTTTGATTTCCGATAGCTGTCTGCAGATAAGTTTGATTTTTGTTAGCTGTCTGCAGGTAAGCTTGATTTCTGTTAGCTGTCTGCAGGTAAGTTTGATTTCAGTTCCCTGTTACCTGGTAAGTGAGAGTTTGATTAATCAGCCTACTGTATGAGCGCTTTGTTTTTGTAATCTTTTAGAAAATGCTGGATTGTTTCAGTTCTGGATTTTCTTACTTCAGTAAGGCCTGATTTTATTCTTTTTAAATTACAGGTAGGAGAGAACGTGATTTTTTTTTACTATGTTTATATTCTGATACACTGTTTTCCTGTTTACTTCCTAAAACTATGTTTTCCTGTTTATTTCCTAATACAATGTTTTCCTGTTTATTTCCTAATACTATGTTTTCCTGTTTATTTTCCGATACTCAGAAGAGCAGAGCGCGAGAGACGAGAAAGATTCAGGTCAGCCAACTTTGACTTCCGGCGTAGAACACGTAGGAGCATGTCGCTGAAAGGGGAGAGAAGACATTCAAGGCGCTCATCCGTGACTCGGCTATCCATCTCGCACGATGACCCACTTGGGGGTCACGAGTTGTCTTTGAGGGACACCCCCACCTCTAAAGACAGCCATGCGCACGGTCCAGGGAACCTAAAAGGTGGATCTGTGTTGATGGCAGATGCTTCACTCACGTCTGAACGTCGGTTAATGTCGCATACGTCCGTTATAAGAGACAGTTCTGTCAGCCTGGGGAATGTCCCCGAGAGAATAGGGAGGTCCGATTTAAAGGGCGGCTTTAGAAAAAGCGAGGCATCTAAAAGGAATGAGGTGGTTCAACTGAAGGCCAGCCCCAAAAAGAACGAGACGTCCAACGCGAACGAGGCAGAAGATGTAGTGAGCAGCCACAGAAAGGGCGAGGCGCCTAAAATCGCTGACATCACAGACAGGAAAAGCAGCCCGAAGAAAAGCGAGATCTCTAGGTTAAGTGAGATTGGAATCAATACCCCGGAAGTCACGTGGGACCATGTTACAAAGAGAGACATTTCAGTGGACACTATAGACCTATATGGGACGTTTATCACATAGCACCAGCGGCAACTAAATTCAGTTGAGAATTAATTAATTAGGCTCTAAAATGTTTTATTTTATTTGCATATATAAATACCTATTAGAAATAACAGCGCTGACAAATATATTAGTTTTGTCTTTAATAGTATAAAGAGCCGCCATGCTAATGTAGGTGTAGAGCAATCAAATTACTTTCTATTAGTTATAAATACACATTTTAAATTCGACCCTTGTTCTACTTATTATAAATGTTCAAAATAAATAAAAACTTCACTGCCAATTTTAAAAGAAGTCATATTTAGTTTACCCTGCTTATATACATACAATTATACATTTTACCCTTTCACACAGTAGTTTTCATTGACTAAATCCTATATTTCGCTTAAATAATTACCTCCTTCCTTGCGCAAGCATATGGTACCATCATATCAAGTTTATCGGTACTTGGAACAAGAATATTAATTCCTAGATATAAATCCAACTCCAGATAGTTCAGTAACCAACTCTAGATAGTTCAGTAACCAACTCTTCATAGTTCATTGACCAACTCCAGATAGTTCTGTGACCAACTCCAGATAGTTCAGTAACCAACTCAAGATTATTCAGTACCCAACTACAGATAGTTCAGTAACCAACTCTAGATAGTTCAGTAACCAACTCTTTAAAGCTCAGTAAAAAACTCCAGATAATTCAGTAACCAACACTTCATAGTTCAGTAACCAACTCTAGATAGTTCAGTAACCAAATCCAGATAGTTCAGTAACCAACTCCAGATAGTTCAGTAACCAACTCCAGATAGTTCAGTAACCAACTCCAGATAGTTCAGTAACCAACTCCAGATAGTTCAGTAACCAACTCCAGATAGTTCAGTAACCAACTCCAGATAGTTCAGTGACCAACTCCAGATAGTTCAGT
>MUZC01002510.1:475817-502134 GCA_002072015.1 Radix auricularia
CATCCCGGGGTCGAATCTTCCGTGGTCGAACCGACCGGAGTCGAAACGACCGGGGACAAAACGTCCTGTGGTTAAACTGCCAGGGTCGAACTGTCCGGGGTCCAATCGTCCGGGGTCGAAGTATCCAACCACCAAATAGAGAATACTATTTGCATAACTAAAGAAAGTATCTGGCGCAAAAAAAAATCCTATTCATTTGACTAAGAGCATGCTTAGCCTAGAATTAGAAATAATGTTTTGGAGAGCTTTTCCAATGAAAAAAGTAATCATGTATTTTACTCTAAGACCTAACGAATTATGAAACATCCATTTAAAAAATTGGGTACATTTCTCGAACAATGCGGTTGCATGACATACGCTTCGGGTAAAAACTGTTCTTTAAGGTGTTAATATATCAAGTGTAAAGAAATATCACGGGTATTACGACTTATAAATAGTATTTAGCATAAGAAAGTGCGTGTTATGTCGAAAAACACACTGACAACAACTCATTTTGTGCCAAGCTGTTTTGAGTTTATTAGATAAAAAGTTTACAACGGGAAAAAAGATTGATATAAAGTGAATTGTTACGATTAGAAGAAATGTGCGGGAATATATAAGGATTGACATAACATTGATAAGAAGATCAATTTCTCACCATATTCTTAAAAAGCAGCATTGTTCTTATGTTTTTATTCACGTTAAAGGAACATGTGCCTTTAAAACAAGTAAACCATATTTTCTACTCTCCCCAAGCCACAATATTCACAAATATTATCTGACTAAAAATATCCTATTCGTCTTGAACTAATTTCATGCTTAGACTATAAATGAAATGGGCGTTAAGCGAGCTATTTCTAAGAACCAAAGAAATCCTGTGGAAATATATTGTTTTCATGTTTTGATTCACGTGAAAAGAAAGTGAGTCTTGCCCGTTAGATTTTTGTTAACGACATTTGTTATTTTGGTAGAGTATATAGCATGCGTTATTAAGTGGGTTCCAGCATGGTGAAAGAAAGCCATCAATTGATCTGAATGGAAGGATGTGGTTGAGCAGGCCAGGGCCCTACATGGGCTGTAGCTGGAAGGATGTGGGGGAGCAGGCCAGGGCTGTAGAGCCACGGAAGATAATTATGATGCTATGCTAAAGCAGAAATACCAATATTGATGGGTAATATTTAAATTAATAATATTTTTAATTTTCTCGACACGCATATCGTTGTTTTTATTAAGAAGGGGTTTGATTTATCACTACCCTAATTTCCAGATGCGTTTACATTCACTTTTAAGGAGAATTTGAGACCCAAAACCAAGTAAAGTTATCCTTATTGTGCCTACCCCGTAGCGTAGCACGGGTATTTTGCTCGTATATATATAATAGGGTTGCGAAATTAGCGATTAATTTCTCGATTAGTCGTTAAAATTTTTTAACAATTAAATAATTTTTTTAACGATTAATTTACCCATCACTTACAAATTATTTGAAGTCAAAAAGGTTTTAAACAATAATTTAGAAATATCGGCCGATAAATGATAAATTTCCTGACGTTTAAACGAACGTTTTGGTTTTAAACTATTGATTGTCGGGAATTTTCAAAATGTTGATAAAGTTTGCCTACCATGGTTCTAATACTTCACCTACTTATCAAAACAAATGAAAAGCGTATTAAGCTTATGGCAGAAATTGAGTCTGTTTCAGAGAAAGAAAATGACGATAGTTTCTGGGATGAATTACTGCGTTACAAAATGGAGATCAACGTTTCTGAATCCATGAGCCATCTACAATGGTGTTACTTGTGTCATGATAAATTTTAATGTTAGGCATTAATCGAAATTAACAATTGTTGTTTGTTGAGCTTTCTCGTCCATAGAGGGCATCCACCGATCATCGTCGGCGTCTGCGATTCCTCCAAGGGCATAGGCAACCTACGAGATACCTCTAGGCATCTCTATCCTGTGCCAGCTTCTCCAGGATCTTCCATTCATGGCCAATTCTCTTAATGTCTGCCTCCAATTCTCAGCACTGTTTCATGGACGGCCTCATTTCCGCTTTCCCTGTGGGTTAAATTTCATGCTTTGCCTTGTTGTAATAGAAGCAGGTTTTCTTAGTGTATGACCGATCCAATTTCACATCTTCTAAAGATTCTCTTCCTCAATGGGCTTCTGTTTGGTCCATTGCCATAGTTCGCGGTCGCTGATTTAATTAATCGTTAATTTTGCAAAAGTTAATGATTATATTTAAATTAACATTTAACAGCCTACTTAAAATCCAAGCTTGTAAAACATTCGCACTGAAGACCTTTGTTTAAAAGATGGTTAAAGAGTATATACAGTTTATTAAACAGGGCGTGTATTAGTGAATGAGCAAGGCGTGCATTGATAGATAGGGTGTATTTTATTCGGTAGGGCGCTGTAGCGGCATTATTGGTATTTACGCGTGAGCCGTCTATTGGTTGAAGGCGTGTCGTGTATTGGCTGGGGCGTAGCGTGTAAAGTTGGGCGGAGGGGGGAGGAGCGTATTGTATATAGTTGTTGGCCGTGTATCGGTTCAGGGCGTGTCACTTATTGACTGGGAGGGGCGTGTTTATGTGGGTTATTGGTTGGTGGATTGCCGTAAATTGGTTTTTGAGATGCGTTGTGTATTGTTTGGGGCGTGGTGTGTATGTGTTTGGGAAGTGGGATGGTATTGTTAGTGACATTTTTTATACTAATTGCGACAGTGGTGTGTACTATTTTGAGGTGTGGCGTGTATTAGTTGTGTGGGTTGCGTGTGTTGGTGTTTTAGCTCAAGTGCTTGGCTGGTCCACGCTGTATGTATTTACTACAGGGCACTATGTGCAGCCTAGTGAACCAGACACACTAGCACGCTAACCTATTGATTAAATTTACTCGGTGGGTTGAAGTTAACGGAGTAACGGAGAAAAGGAGAAATTGAATTAGGAAATAGTGGAGTTGGAAAACAGTTTATTTGGAGATAAGGGACCCCTTCAAGAGAATCTAGGGACCCCTTCAAGAGAATCTAGGGACCCCTTCAAGAGAATCTCCGAAGAGAAGTTTTAAAAATCCATAAGAGATGTACACAGAAGAGGAATGTTATAGGGCCATAAGAGAGTAATGGGAGGGCGATTAGAGAGAGAGAGAGAGAGAGAGAGCATTAATAGAGAGCATTAATAGAGAGCATTAAGCGGGGGGGGGGCCTTAGAGAGACCATTTCGAGAGACCATAAGACAACCATTTGATACTGCCTTTGAAAAGGGACCTTTAGAGAGATTATTACAGAGACCACAGGACAGACCTTATTGGAGACAGACCTTTACAGATACTTCTTTTAAAAAAAACAATAAGACAGCAATTTGATAGAGCCACTTGAGATAGATCATTAGAGAGTACTTTAGAGAGACTTTTTAAGAAACGTTTAGAGAGACCATAAGCAGCCATTTGATAAAGCCATTGGATAGATACCTTTATGAGAGAGACATTATATAGAGCCAAAAAGAGTGCACTGATCGTGCGTCTTTTGAGAAACACTAGAAAGATTAATTTAAAAGTGTGGCACAATAGAAAAACAGAGAGAACCATTAGATAAAAACAACACGAGGAGAGCATTAGAAAGAGCCATTTAGGATAGCAACCATGCCTTGAGCCGCGGACGAAGGCTTTTAGGGGAAACTGCGATGAAACCGTAAAGACTCATGAGAGAATAAAAACGTTGGCATTATTAGAGATGTTCACGAATTCTAATGAAAGAGGACAAAAGTTAAAATAAATACCGTATTTATCGGCGTATAACACGCACAGCGTATAACACACACCTTCATTTTAAGAAGGTAATTTAAAAAAAATATGTACGTCTTTATATCGGCGTATAACACGCATACATCATTTCCCCATATTTTCATCTGGAAAAAGTGCGTGTTAGAGGTCGATAAATACGGTATGTCATGAAAGTGTTCATGTTTTAGAATGCATCTACATAATGAAATATTCTTTAAAAAAGCAATACTCAAGAAATCGACAAATCTGAAGTTCTATGTTTTTAAAGATCAGAGTTTACAAATAAATGAGTGCCCTCTTTATATAATTGGCGTCTACAAAATGGGTTTAAAATATAACGTTGCAATATTTTTTCACGAAAAGATTTATGTGACTCTGCAGGTTACTCTCCTAATTTATTTATATTTTCCCAAATGTTACTTTATGCGATATGAACATAATTACATGGTGTCAGTGTTAAAGATTCTTTCCGTGCCTTTAATAATTCCCATCTGCAATCAGTATGGGACATTTGTTAAACTTTACACGTCACATTGAAGGGTTTTCTAATGGAAGAGATCTGGTTTGCTATAACAATGGGTTCCATGTGCAGGAAAAAAAGAGGTTGGTTTGCCTTTTTGAAAAAAGGTTAAAATGGTAGATCTCGAATGACGATGTTGAGAATATGCCAATTTTCATACCTGACTAAGTTTATAACTGATTATATTTATGAATAACTATGATATAAATGACTTAGTAAACTTCCGACTTAGTTTATTACCGAATATTTTAATAACTGACTGTATAGGGAACAGCAGTGGTGTATTTGAGTCCAGAGATCGCCCAGAGAATATGTTAAATCAAAAGTCACGAGACAATAATATGGAAATAGGAATGGTCTCTATGCCAGAAGCTGTGGAATATTTTAACGTAGGAAGAGATCTTTTTATCATCATCAACACATAGCAGAATGAGCAAGATTCTGAACAGAATTTTTGTTATCATCACCACATAGCAGAATGAGCAAGATTCTGAACAGATTTTTTTATCATCAACACATAGCAGAATGAGCAAGATTCTGAACAGAATTTTTGTTATCATCAACACATAGCAGAATGAGCAAGATTCTGAAAAGATTTTTTTATCATCAACACATAGCAGAATGAACAAGATTCGAACATAATTTTTTTATCATCAACACATAGCAGAATGAGCAAGATTCTGAACAGAATTTTTTTATCATCAACACATAGCAGAATGAGCAAGATTCTGAACAGAATTTTTGTTATCATCAACACTTAGAAGAATTAGCAAGATTCTGAACAGAATTTTTGTTATCATCAACACATGGCAGAAGGAACAAGACTGTATCATTTACAGAGTTGTAAATACAACAAACATACCGATTTGGGTGGAGATTAATCTGAGCAAACATGGAACTAGTCATACGGCTGTTAACCCTACTGGACACATGATGAAATTATTGAACTTATATTTTAACAAGTTGAAGTTATGGGTGTCTAAAGTTGCCCAACATGTTTAATACTACTCAATATTTCATTTCATATTGAAAGTTACTTTTATCTCAGGCTACTGAATAGTTACATATATTATCATAATGACTAAAGTAGCGCTTTTAACATTAGCTCTATTAACATTTATTTATGAAAGGTTTAATAATTAGATAATAGAATAATTTAGATTCCATATTTCTTAGACGAAATAAACCAGTATTACCGCCCCTAGTCCGGGTACAGCCCTGGACGAGCGTATCGCTTGACTTCCCGGTTAGAATCCAACATAATCTCGCTCTCTTCTCTCCCTTAGACCGCTTTTCGCCCACCGTCTATCCGAAAGCCTGGCTCACGAGCGAGCAACAAATGCCGTTTTTTTTTCCTAGCAACACTTTTTATTTATTTATTTTAAAAAAAACATCTTCGACTTAATGCCTGTGAACAATTTTACTCCCCATTCCCCCACCCCTTTCCCCCCTCATGATAATATTTAGCCAAAGGTGTGTAACTAGCCAGGATTGTATCTAGTACCGCGGAAGACACATAACACACACAACCCTAGCGCCAATAAACATCGAAGCTTTCCGCTCTCATTTTTCGGTCCAATCTATTGATTCGAGTCCGGTAACAACGTGTTGGACATGCTCGAAGTTGATTCCGTTGTCAGTGAAGACGTGTAATAAACACAAAATACAATTTGAAAAAGGATAAATTGTTTTTTTTTCTTCTTCTCTGATTTGGTTCCCTGTGTCCGTCAGCCATGAGCACGGGGTCTCAGCAACACAGGTGATGTTCTCAACGTTGTAGAGAGGAGGATTCCGAGTTGTGGAGGTAAGTTACACATATTCTTACTCTTTGGTTGTTTGTGATTTGAGGATGTTTTGTTTGTGTGTACCACTGAATGTTGTGTTTACTGAATGCTGTCCGACCAGAGGCAGTCGTGGAAATAATATGACGTGCCAAACGGATGGCGGGCAATGTTTACTGAATGAGTATGTCTATTGATGTCAATGTTTACTGAATGAGTATGTCTATTGATGTCAATGTTTACTGAATGAGTATGTCTATTGATGTCAATGTTTACTAAATGTGTGGGTCTATTCATGTCAATGATTACTAAAAGTGTATGTGTATTGATTTCAATGTTTACTAAATGTGAGCGTTTATTGATGTCAATATTTACTGATCGTGTATGTCTATTCATGTCAATGTTTACTAAATGTGTATGTCTGTTGATGTCAATGTTTACTAAATGTGTATGTCTGTTGATGTCGATGTTTAACAAACGTGTATGTCTGTTTATGTCGATGTTTACTAAATGTGTATGTCTGTTGATGTCGATGTTTACTAAATGAGTATGTCTATTGATGTCAATGTTTACTAAAGGTGTATATCTATTGATATTGATGTTTACTATATGTGTATGTATTATAAGGTCAATATTTACTAAATATATATGAATCATAGATATTAGACGTTCACTGAATGTTTCTCCACTATTCAAGTCAAGTTTCTAATGAACATTCGTTGAATACTTTATGCCAATGTTTAGTAATTGTGTATGTCCATAGATGCCAATGTTTAGTAATTGTGTATGTCCATTGATGCCAATGTTTAGTAATTGTGTATGTCCATTGATGCCAATGTTTAGTAATTGATTGTGTATGTCCATTGATGCCAATGTTTAGTAATTGTGTATGTCCATTGATGCCAATGTTTAGTAATTGTGTATGCCCATTGATGCCAATGTTTACAGAATGTTTATGTCTTTTCTTAATAATGTCCAATGAATGTGTTTGTCTTATGTTGTCAATGCTTACTGAATAAGTATGTCCACTAGTGTAAAGACTGAATAACGTAAAACTTATCATTAATATTTACATCTACTATTTTAAAGTATTTCTCCTTCTGCTGTAGTGTAACAGCTCACTGCAAAAATAAATCAAATCTTTTTCAGGCGGTTTGTAACATATACATTTAAACAAAATGTACCCACAATGTGAATTTCACCCATTAATGTTGGAGATATGCAAAGCTTACACAAGATAAAATATACACGTAGCGGCGTGAATTTCACCAATTTATTAAGTAGATCTACTATCTATCGTCATTAAAGCCAATGCAGCGTACAGTTTCTTGACTCTACTGAGATACTATTTATTATTAGTGATGTTGTGTATTTGATATTTTAAATGTGTGTTAATTCATAGCAAAAAAATAATTCGACTAAAAGAATGTAATGTAGAAGAATCATAGGCTAGAGGTTTTAATACTACTTACATGTTTGTTACAAATCTTCCCCTTTGTTTAATACTGAAATTGAATGAATGGAAATAATAGCATTCAAAATGTTTTTGAAATGTCAATGTTTCTGACAGCTGACATAAAAAGACTTAGATTTGACCCTAACACTAGAGTAAACTTGTCAAAAAAACAAAAAAACAAACAAACAAAACAAAAACAAACAAAAACAACAACAAAATAACAATACCCAAATTTTTGACTATATTCAAACTTACACTCATGTTAATTTGACACACATTTAAATTAACTCGTTGTGGAATTTCAACAAGCTACACATCAAAATACGCTACATATAGATGAAAATCCCACTTAAAAATACACAGCATATAGTTGACAATCCCACATAAAAATACGCAACATACAGTTGACAATCCCACAGAAACATACACAACATATAGTTGACAATCCCACATGAAATACACAACATATAGTTGACAATCCCACATAAAAATACATATATCAAGGCTTAACTCTTAACACACACACATTAACTTACACGCCTTAGATGTAACACGCAGACACAGACACACAAACAGAAAGGTAGAGAATGAGAATTTACTCTAAAAACAACAAACACTGAAACACAAATCTAGTCTTCACACTCATTAAACATCAAGCTGTAGTTATTCAAAACAAAATGAGTATTTCATCAAATGCTTATAATTATTCATAAATATAAAGAAATAAAGTTTATTACAGAAAAAATGTGTAAACTAAACATTCAAGATATAAGAAAAAAATAATTAATTGTAGAATTTGTAAACAAAGCCATTCAGTAATTTAGAAATTATAATCATACTCAAATTAAACCAAATTTATACCCTGCAATTACATAAAAAATGAAGAGTTTACGTGCATACTTAAAATTTAACAAACACTCACTTCCCAACAATGAGATTGAATTTCAAGGTGACGATGAGTCACTGTCCAAAAGTTTGTACGTTAATTCCTGCATTTTAGGAACATTCAGTAGATTGATGCGTTGAAGGTATGTAATGTAGGAGACACAATTTTAATCATATGTGTATGTGGAATGGTTGATAAATTGTTTATTGATGTGGTAGATAAAATAAAATTGGAGAAACAGTTTTGAAGACATTAAGTGAAGTTTCACGATACTTTATTTTGGGTAAATAAAAAAAAAGTAAAATATGTGATAAACTTGATTTAATGGGTTGTATATTTTATTCAAATAGTTGAAGTGAGGTATTTAATCTTTGAGGGGTGAAAAATAATGGAATTGTGGTGTCTGACATACGAGAAGTTATGTCAAATAGTTAGAGTGAGGTATCCCATGTGTGAGGTAATATTTCAGATATTTAAAATTGTGTATCTGATGAGTAAGCCTGGATGAAATGTAAAATAATTCATTAGAGATATTTTATGCGGGGGGGGGGAAGGCGACATTTAGTCAAATTGTAGATGCAAGGTACGTTGTTTGGGAGCATGATGCCAAATAGTGGATGTAAGATACTTTGTTTAGGAGATATGATGTGAAAAAATGGATATGATCAATGTAATATTTGAGCCAATATGGCTTTCGTTTCTTGGATTTTTGGTAATTTGAACTAAACTTTACATATAAAATACTCAATCCGTTCCAAGCCACACAGAAACAAGACTAAAAATTAAATATAACACGTAAAGCTATAGAAAAAAAGTAGAATTCTTCAATACTTAAAATTACACATAATCAAATAAATAATAAGAAGACAATGAAAACCGCATAAAATAAATGATACATAATATGTATACAAACGTTCCTTTCTAGTGAGGAGATGGGGCGGTGTGTCGGCAAAGGTGGTAAAGGAGGAGGTACGTCATTACGTGCGAGAAACTTAACTCTATGAAAATACTACGCTATGTACAAACTTTGCACGAATGAATGCTAAATAAACACGTACATTTATTACAACAGTACGCCAAACAAACGTTAACATTACACTTAAACTTATGTTTATATATATATATTTAGTTTTTGTTTCGAAAAACAAAAAACATTTTTAAAAATGCTTTATGTTTTGCGCTCTGTATTTTTTTCCCCTTTCAATTCCAACAACATCTTTTGTCTCAAATCAAATTTATAAGAAAAAAATCTTAGCTTACTAATAGTCCCTTAGCAAATGTTGAACCAAGGAAGCTTGTATTTGAGTGCATTTTACATAAGTATCTGAGACGGGTCAGGAAAATATTGAACTGCGCTAGAGCTGTTGGTAGCGCCTTGAATGTGACGTGATGTCCAATGTTGTCAGCTGGGTGTTTTTAATATCTTGGATTTTTGTTCTTATCTCGAAACAACGAATTCTTTGAGTGGCCCTCGCATCTTGGATTTTTAGTTGCTCAAACCATTCGTACTTCGAAGTACCACTGTATTTCATATGTAGGTCATATACATTTTTGTAATAAGATGATATGCTTTTGATATATTGTGTGAATGGGGATATAAAAGGCAAAGACGTTTTAGGATAAACACTTTCATTAAAGAAATATTTGAATGAATGAAAGGGAGACATGATGTAAAATAGTGGATGAAAGGTAACTAACAACGCCACTGAGCGGTGCCGGTTTAGGGCCAGGAGTGCCAGTACGGATTACAAAAGGTACCACTAGGAACGCATTGGACTCCAGCTCTGAGGAAACCTTCCAGTGGGGGTAGAAACCCTAGGTAGGGCAGTGATGATCCCCCGCATTGCGGTGGTACAAACCATTGAGACTCGTAAGCTTTGCCGGCGGTGGCACCGAAGTGATAGCGAGTCGAAGTAAGGAAAATTCAGCCCCTCCCCTGGGAGGTCAACTTAGTGGGAGGCGTTTTCGACCTAGTGTCCTGGACGCCCAGGCGGCTGCTCGGGAGGAGGGAAGCTTCTCAGCTTTTACGTCCCTTAGGAGGCCAGAGAGCTGAGAGAGGTTTTCCGGGAAGCCCCATGAAGAGCGCAGGCTCGGGACTGCTGACTTTCTTCCACATGTAGGATTTTCAATAGATGAAATCGCCAGGAAGTTTACAGCTATACAAGACATCTTTCCTGTTTACCTTGGTTTGAGTAACGAACCGGTTAATGTAATTATTGAATTTCTTAAGGTACAAATGTATTTGTTTTGAATTTAAAAAACAAACAAACGAATACTTCCTTCAAACGAATTTCTTAAGTGTTTGAATAAGCAATGAAGTCTCTTCAAAATTTTGGACAGCTTTAGCGAAATTCAGTGAAATTAGTTGGTTCGGAAATGAATAAGACATAATTTTTAGAATGCTGATTTTATATATTGTCTTGGCACTTAAAAAAAAAAACCCAAGCAGTGGAATGAAAATGAAATTATGCTATCCACTTTGGGACATTGCCGACAGAAATGGTGCCCCTTGCTAACCTTTCTCTTGTATAGAGTACACAACAGAAGCTCTGGAAACACTTAGTTCGTGGTGTCATCAATAATTTCGTGTTTTACCCATTTATTCATCCCTGGAGAAACGGAGGCAACAGACCAAACTATGGGCTGGTGGTGTGAGACACGTACACGGCTAGAGACGTTCAAAGTACAGCTACGTTAGTGATGTAAGGGGCTAGAAAAAGATTATACACAGCACCAGTTAGTGAGGTAATAGGTGAGATAAAGATTATACACAGCGCCAGTTAGTGAAGTAAGGGGTGAGGTGAAGGTTAATCACAGCTACGTTAGTGATGTAAGGGCAGAGATAAAGATTATACATAGCTGCAGTTAGTAAGGTAATAGGTGAGATAAAGATTATAAAACAGCAGCAGTTAGTGAATTTTCAAGACAATTGGTAATTCCGGGGACTTTGCTTATGAGTTATGAGTTATATATAAATCGACTTTTCAATAGCGCTTTTAAATGCTGCAATTCTGAATTACAGCGGTGAAAAAAATTAGACAAACATCATATGTATCAAATCATCTTGATGAGATGACATCAATTTGATAAATGAAAGGCTCAATTAACTGACAAATTTTCACGTATTTAAAGCCTTATTTCGTTTTTATGGCAATTAAACACAGATAATTGACAATTGAAATTAAAAAAACCCCAACAAAACAACTACCCAGTGCATCGATCGTTAAGAAATGGCCTGGCTCAGCGGTTTTAAGGACAATTTTATAGTTCATTGACAATTTTGTCGTATATTTACAGTGTGTGGGATAAACTGTCGGCGTTCTGATAATGTGACAGTTATATAATTAATTGGCAAATAAAATAACAGGTCCTGGTGATGAATAGACGGTCAAATGATGAATTGACAGTGGTATTATTAAATGACTGCGATATTATGAAAAAACTGCAATATTATGAGGTAACTGAAATATTATGAGGTTACTGCAATATTATGAAGTGACTGAATTATTATGAAGTGACTGCATTATTATGATGAACTGCATTGTTATGAAGTGACAATGACACCATTCAGTAACACTTTGTAAGATAAGATAACCCTTGATGAGTTTAGGCCAATACGGCAAGGTGTGTGTGTGGGGGGGGGTGGCGTTTCCCCGAATTATGTCATGTTGTACACTCCCAAAATAATGATTACATTTAGATGGAGGCTGACCCATCTTTACCCGCCATGTTGACTTTATTCTCCATAGAAAGATCTCAGTGTTCTCGGTCACCTAAACAATGGCAGGTTTTTCACTATTCTGATGATCAGAATTTGAAGGTTTAATGGAACTGAATGTTGGGTTCGAGGCTGCGATATAGAATGAACGACTTTTGCTCAATACTCTTTCACAGATCAGACTCTCCCCTTCGTAATTCAAACAACTTCCCCCCAACCCTCATTTTTACAGTGATTTACATATTTTATTTGTTTATATTGATGATTTCTCTTGATTACTTGTCTTTTTAAGAAATGTGTTGGTTGAGTTTCTTTAAAAGATAACAGAGTGTGTGCCTTAAAGCTTATATGGAATTAGTTAATTATATGGCCGAGAAATATGTAATTTTAGGACGGAAAAAACGAACGTTTCCAACTAACAACATTGAATTAATACTTGACAAAAACCACCAAAGTTGTGTGATGGGAAGGCATGAAGTTCAAAACTACTCAAAACACTTGAAATTATAGAAATTATCTAGAAAGGCCCCTTAATGTAATTTAAATTTAATCAAATTTCTGGGAAATTTTTTTTTATTGCCTGTTAAACAAAAGCGCTATTATATAACTCTATTATTTGTATGACTTTGTCACGAATAAAGCAAAAAGACTAAATTTTCTTCTCCACTTAGCAAATTAAGTTTTTAAAATGTTTTCAAAACCCGCTGTTAGGCGAATGTACATACAATTATACAAGATTCTTCATTTTTGTATACACAATAAATAGAGCAAACTTTCAACTATAATTTTTAAAGTAATTCACATTGCAGTGTTCCCGTTAAGCCAACTTTTTTGCTGATGTTTTCACTTGTGAAGTGATTCAGGTCTGTTTACTATTGCAGTGTAATTAAATGGGGCTTAGTCAGTGCTTTTTTATAGCGAAAACTCATTTCACATCTGTTTTTTAACTTATGTCAGAGAATACTATAATAGTCTATAATTAACTATTTATATAAATATACACGAATCTGGCCAAAAAAGTTATGGGAACTCAATTCCCATGAGTTCCCACTTAAAAAAGCACTGGGTTTAGTTTCGCATACAACAAAGTTTGTGACATAAGAGACTACTTTAGCGAAGTATAAGAAACGTAACGATAATTAACTCGTTTATCAGTTTATTAGCGTCTTCCTGCTTATAATAACATAAACGGTAAGAACAAAGTATTTTACCGTTCAGCCTCACGTATCACTTTGATTAAATTTTAAAGAAAAAAAATCGAAAAAAAACAACAACTTTTAAAATTGTCTTTTTTTAAAAAAAATAAAAAAAGCACCTTAAATAACCTCAAATATCATATTTCAAATGATGCTAAAGAAAAAAATCTTTACAAAACTAATTGACTTTGAATATTTTTACAAGAAAAAGGTAATAAATATAAAAGTGTTTACACCTTGACGAATTTTTCAAACTAAAATAAATACCTAAATAACTTAAACGCACATTTCTTGACAGATGTGAACCGTTCGCAGAAAAATTGAACTACACTTTCTAAATTAGAGTGAAATGCTAATGAAATCTTGAGATAAAATCTTGCACAACTCAAAAATGAATATTTCTTGAACAAGTCATTGAATTTTATGGATCTTTAAAAAAAAAGTTCATTAGTGCTCTTAAAATATAATATGAGAGGAACAAACACTCTTTAAAATTCTTAAATCTTGCTGCTTTTCAGATCCCATTCTATCAGTGAGTTCGTCAATTAATTGAAACCATGCTTATTTAGCTATAGATCTACAAATATTTTTAAAGCTTCAAAGTTGAAATGCGTCATAGAGGAAATTTTAAATGAAAAAACACTCTTTTAATCTCAACATCAAAACCATTCTTAATTCAAAGATATTTGAAGCATCAATAGAGAGTACTGAATGTCTGGCATTAACCGAATTTTATATAAATAAATATATAGTCTATTATACTTGAATTGTCTACAAAACCGTAGACTTTTCACATGCGCCTTTTGTGTACAAATTGTGGGTCTATTATCGTACATTCTCATTATTCCCACAGAAAAGGGCGCGTCATATTAATAAGGCGGAAATCTACCAATAGAAATAGTGGGTATATATTTATTTTTGGGGGGACAGATTTCATAAAAACTTAACAAGTAAATGCAGGCATAATGAGAAAGAAGTATCTTATCAGCTATTTGTTGATTCTTCATTAATTTAAGACAGTTTTTACGAACTTAACAAGAAAAAAAACAGGTTCATTGTTTTACTATGCTAAGAATTTTGAGAGCTGATTGATTCAACTGTGTTTTGTCTTAAAAAGGTTGTTCCGCTAAAATTTAATATAAAAATAGAACATTACTCAAAGAGTTATGACGTTCTCCGATTTTAGAAATGACAAGGCTTTACTGAGATAAGTTTTTAAAATAAAATGCGAGACACAAAAACGAATTGTGTGATTAGGAAAGTAAATTCAGCATATGCATATTTTAAAGTTTCAGCTGATGCTATCATAATAATTTCAATTAAATGTACATACTTGTGTTCAGTGGCGTGGCGAGAGCGGGTCAAGGTGGGCAAATGCCCGGGCGGCACATTGTTTGGGGCGGGAAGTTTTTCCTGCCAATAATTTAAACTCAATGATGGAGATAAAATATTCTTATAATTATGCTCGCTAAAAGAAAATCATAGATGTTTAAATAGCATGAAAAAGCGAAACTGATCTGCTGGGAGCTTAATTGATAGCCGCTCCTTTTTTAAAAGCGAAAATTACACTAGACAAACAATGTCATATATATAAAGTCAATGATGCCCTACATTTAGTACAAATTATAATTATAGTAATATTAATGTTTTACAGAGGCCACTGTAAGAGAATCTTATGGAATACTTAAAGGATTCTTTGGCATTTGTTAAAATGTAATGTGAAGAAAAGGAGACCCAATATTTTTAATCGAACATTTCAGTCAAAGAGCGAGAGAGCAAATGTTTGGCGATCAAAGCGGTTATTTAGTCATGCTATGGAGATAAATAGTTGAGATGAATGTTGTAGATGAGATTACTGTAGAAATTCATGTTAGGTTTTGGAAAATACAGAATTCGGAAAACAGACATGATTTTCATACACCAGCTTATCTACTAGATTTTCAAATTCAGTTTTCAAGTAAGAATATTAAAATTCAAAGTATCTAACATAATATAGTCAAACAAGAGATATTTTACATCACGTGTAAAAACATGATTTATTCAAGTTAAAAATTTAAGGTTGTAGTTACATTGCCTTATATAATAGCATTTTAATTACTCCTTACGTCCGCGAGAGAAATCTTATACAAAATTAAGTTAATGGAAAATTAAATGCGATCTAAAATGAATACACTGAGATTGACCTTTCCAAACCTTTTTTGACTTTGAGAATAAAAGTATTTTAGTATGGCTGACAGAATTAATACAATAAAGATTGTGCAATGAGGAAAAACAGAAACTTCTTCTACATGTAGACTATTTATTTCTAACATAAAAATCTATTGTGCCATTATTATTTCTTTGTTTCTAATAAAAAAGATCGTTAATTTATGGCATTAACATATTTTCATTCAAATACCCACGCTACATCGCTGCTGCTTGTGTTTATTTACTTGTACTAATGAAGGCTGTTGTCGAAACATTTCGCCTACCTATGTATTTGTCGATAATTGAAACTTTAATACACTTTTTTAATCACTTAATTTTTATCATGCGTTACATCTCTATTTAACTTTTTAGAAAACAATTTCAATTTGATGAATGCGTGTGTTTGTAGAATTGTTGTCATCATTAATTTGAATAACCAGAAACATTTTCTAAACCCTGAGCTATTCATGTTATTTATCAATTGTTTACTACACATTTATAAATAATGTCAAAGTTATTGACTAACAATGTGTATTTTATACAATGTACATTAGAATAAATAAAATCAGTTGAAATATAAGAAAGGTATGTGTTAATGATCGTGGTTTAAATTTTTAAAAATAATTTTAAGTACACTCATTTTCTTTTCAAAGCTGACAGTTTAAAAAAAATTACATTAACAATTTTTTCAACAGACAATATCAAATGTTTACACTCAACAGTATATAAGTTTATTGACTCTCATAATCAATATCCACGTTGGTAAACAATAAAAGTTCCTCAGCGTTTGTTTTTTAAATCGGTGTTCTTTCTAACTAAAGAACAAAATCATTGAGTCCATCAAAAATTGAATATGAGCAGCAGCTCGTTAAAATTTTAATGCGGGCCGCATTTAGCCCGTGGGCCGGACTTTGAAACCCCTGGACTATCATTATGTGAGAACTGCTGATTTCCCATTATTTATGGAGAAAGACTTTTTTACCACTATTTTATTAACTTGCATTCGTTCCTTTCAGTCCGCAAATTTTTTAAAATTTCCAGCGTAAAATTAAACTACTTCTTATGGTCCTCGAGATCTCAAAATTTTTACAACAGATGATATATTTTGGATAACAATGCATTGTATCAAAGTTTCAGAACGATCGAATGTAGCATAATAAAATTAATGCATTGTTTAGTTTTTCATAACATAGCATATGTATCCATCTGCTCTTGTTGACATTGACGTCACACCGGAGTTGGGCGGGCTCGTATGAAGTGTTTGGTATAAAAATAAATAGAGGTAAGAGAAGGTTGTATAAAGAACAACGTTTTTATAAGTGGACTAAGAAGAGGAAAATAAAATAAATATTACAAGTTTAAGGGCTTTAATTTAATACGACTAAAACGTTGGGCGGGTGCTTTAAAATCCCATTATAATTTAGAAATACAACACCAAGATGTGTGTTAGGTTTACAATTAAAGATAAATAATTTAGAAGGCATAATAGAGATCTATAACTGAGAGAATAAGTGAACTGCATATATAAAACTTCATAAGAGCCTGCCCCACTTTTTTAGTCATATTAAATTAAAGTACTTGAACTTTTAAGTTTTAATTATTTTTTTTTCTCTTTAGTCCACTTATAAAAACGTTTTTTTTTTTTTTTTAAATATTTTTTTTAACCTCATAATCACATTTTTCACTATGTTGTTTTCCTTCACACTTTTGCCCTTTTAGGACATTTTTAAAAATGCCCATGACTTTAGAATTTAATAAGAAAATTAGCGATATATTTAAATAAAAGTAGTTCAATTTAATGTCAAGAATTTAAAATTTTGTTATCGTTAATTAAGTAAAAACAATGTTTAATTTTTAAAATATCATTTTCCTCATAAAACTGCTTATTCTTATAGTTAACACTTTAAAATAATTTTAACCGATAACAATTTTACCGATTAATCGAGAAATTAATCGTCAATTTCCGCAAACCTTACATATCTATATATATTTCGACAGCAATAGCGAAAATACACAACACAGAGCGGTTGATTCTAAATTCCACCAGCCGAAAAATGATAACATTTTTGAAGTATAAGCGTGAAGCACTTGTAATTTAATATTTTGATTTGTGTTCCCATTTAATTTATACTAAAATACCGATTTAAATTTGAAGCGAATGAAATCAAATTGTATAATTCAGTTATAATCTACAATTTTGTAAAAAAAAATAATAATGAAAAAATAAAATCCTACAAAGTAAAATGGATAAAAGATCATTTTTCTAAAAAAACATTTTGTGTGCCCCCACCCCCTTCCAAAAACATATTAAAAAATAATAATTAATTGTGTTAAAAATTCTCTTCCATTACACATTTCCAATATTGCTCCAACGTATGCCTTTACAACTGCACTAGAACACATCTTTTAAAAATTTACTTTCCAAATTATCAGTCACACGTTACGTTGACTTCTAAAGTAGTTTATGTGCATCATCATGTCATCATTTTGTATTGTATTAATAAGGATTTGAATGTTTTACTTGAATGCATTTAGATCTATAAAAATGTTTTAAAAACACTTTCCCTTTGGAAAAAATGCGTTTATATATTGGAATGTCTGTCCTTTCTGTTCTGGTTTTAAACATCAATGACAGCTGAACCATACAAGATAAAGGGGCAGGGTCTTTTGCAATATGTTAGTTTGGTCCAAAGAATGTGCAAGAGCCAAAAAAGTTATCGAACAGTTTTACAGGATTTCCTGGAAAGCACAAAAAACCCGACAATTTTTAGCATTTTTTCAATTTTGCGCCAACCATAACATCTATCGGGTTGTTCGACTCCCGTAGATTTAGCAGCAATTTGTAGATAGCAATTGTTTTGTTAAGTTTCAAGATTAAAGATTTGAATTTACTTTTAATGTACTCTAGAATGATAGTTAATGGAGTTGTCCCATTTTGTGAATGCTAATGTTAGAATGTTGCGCGGTGCGCAAACTACATCATCCCATCGAACATTGAACACACAAACTACATCATCCGATCGAACTTTGAACACACAAACTACATCATCCCATCAAACATTGAACACACAAACTATATCATACCATCGAATTTGGAACACACAAACTATATCATACCATTGCTCATTGAACACACAATCTATATCATACCATCGGACATTGAACACACAAACTATATCATACCATAGAACATTGAACACACAAACTATATCATACCATCGAATTTGGAACACACAAACTATATCATACCATTGAACATTGAACACACAAACTAAATCACCCCATACAACATTAACACACAAACTAAAAGATCTCATTGAATGTGCTGTCATAGCAAACAGTCAGCTTTTTTTCTTATTACTGAGATAAATAAGGCTTGCCGTCACTATTAAACTTACCTAATTTGTCAATCTGCGTTGAATCATGTCTAAGTTAATTATAGTTTCGCCTCAATTCCAAAACATCCCCCTTAGGCATTTGAATTGGTTGCAACCGATACAAATTTAAGGGTGATCAACTTATGAAATTCAGCTCGACCGAGCGGAGTTCGATTTCAAATATTCCCACGTGTACCCACACCCTGAGATGGCGTCATTAGATAGAGTCCACACAGCCCCACCCAAAAGCTACGAAACTGATCTATAATAGTAAACAATGACAAAATGATTCAATACTTTGCTCATATCTATCCCAGTAAAATGTGCATGCTTCATTCATTCACATTAATCCCGCTAAAAAAAGTGCATGCTACATTCACTCATATTTACCCAGCTAAAAAAAGATTATCCTACATTCACTCACATTAACCCCGCTAAAAAGGGGGCATTCTACATTCACTCACATTAACCCCGCTAAAAAAGGGGCATTCTACATTCACTCACATTAACCCAGCTAAAAAAAGTGCATGCTACATTCACTCATATTAACCGCGCTAAAAAAAGTGCATGCTACATTCACTCATATTTACACCGCTAAAAAAAGTGCAAGCTACATTCCCTCATATTTACACCGCTAAAAAAGTGCATGCTACATTCACTCATATTAACCGCGCTAAAAAAAGTGCATGCTACATTCACTGATATTTACACCGCTAAAAAAAGTGCATGCTACATTCACTCACATTAACCCAGCTAAAAAAAGTGCATGCTACATTCATTCATATTTACACCGCTAAAAAAAGGGGCATTCTACATTCACTCACATTAACCCAGCTAAAATAGGGCATTCACCATTGGCACATATCAAACAGATTATTACAGAACATACTTTGACTCAAATTTACATGATAGACTTCAAATGGTTTATTTACAAATATCAACCCCCGCTACACTATGACCTGTTACATGTACACACTTAGCAATGGTTAAAATAGGACATTTTACATTTAGACACTTAGACACACACTAAACTAGGACATGTTACATTTACACACTTAGACACACACTAAACTAGGACATGTTACATTGACACACTTAGACACACACTAAATTAGGACATGTTACATTTACACACTTAGATACACACTAAACTAGGACATGTTATATTGACACACTTAGACACACACTAAACTAGGACATGTTATATTGACACACTTAGACACACACTAAACTAGGACATGTTACATTGACACACTTAGACACACACTAAACTAGGACATGTTATATTGATACACTTAGACACACGCTAAACTAGGACATGTTACATTTATACACTTAGACAAACACTAAACTAGGACATGTTATATTGATACACTTAGACACACGCTAAACTAGGACATGTTACCTTTACACACTTAGACACACACTAAACTAGGACATGTTATATTGATACACTTAGACAAACACTAAACTAGGACATGTTATATTGACACACTTAGACAAACACTAATCTAGGACATGTTACATTGACACACTTAGACACACACTAAACTAGGACATGTTACATTGACACACTTAGACAAACACTAAACTAGGACATGTTATATTGACACACTTAGACAAACACTAATCTAGGACATGTTACATTTACACTTCGAAAGAGTTAATTTAGGACATTTCACAATTACACACTTAGAAACCCCTAAACTTGAACCTGTTACATTTACACACTTAGACACACACTAAACTAGGACATGTTACATTGACACACTTAGACACACACTAAACTAGGACATGTTACATTGACACACTCACACTAAACTAGGACATGTTACATTGACACACTTAGACACACACTAAACTAGGACATGTTACATTGACACACTTAGACACACACTTAACTAGGACATGTTACATTGACACACTTAGACACACACTAAACTAGGACATGTTACATTTACACACTTAGACACACATTAAACTAGGACATGTTACATGTACACACATAGACACACACTAAACTAGGACATGTTACATTTACACACTTAGACACACATTAAACTAGGACATGTTACATTTACACACTTAGACACACACTAAACTAGGACATGTTACATTTACACACTTAGACAAACACTAATCTAGGACATGTTACATTTACACACTTAGACAAACACTAATCTAGGACATGTTACATTCACACACTTAGGCAAACACTAATCTGGGACATGTTACATTTGCACACTTAGACAAACACTAATCTAGGAAATGTTACATTTACACACTTAGACAAACACTAATCTAGGACATGTTACATTTACACACTTAGACAAACACTAATCTAGGACATGTTACATTTACACACATAGACACACAATAAACTAAGACATGTTACATTTACACACATAGACACACACTAAACTAGGACATGTTACATTTACACACATAGACACACACTAAACTAGGACATGTTATATTGATACACTTAGACACACGCTAAACTAGGACATGTTACATTTACACTTCGAAAGAGTTAATTTAGGACATTTCACAATTACACACTTAGAAACCCCTAAACTTGAACCTGTTATATTTACACACTTAGAAACCCCTAAAATATGAGATGTTACATTCAGAAACATTGAGTATGTAAAGAAGAGAATACACAATTAAAAATCCAAGACGCCCTTGGTATAGTGAATACTCAGTTACCACTATCTCTTCTGTACACCGCATACCACCTACATAAAACATATTTAATGACAAACAAAAAGAGAGGAAGCCAAGAACAACCGAAGACCATTATTTCCCTGCCAGATGGGTTAACACAAGAGCTCTCATTACTAGGGGGGGGGGGGCAGAGATCTGTCTCTGTGAAAACCTCTTCGTCTTGCCTAAACCACCCGATTTTGTCTATTCCAACCAGGGTAGTTGTACATTCCATCAAAATGTAGTTGCACATTCCACACATGAGTTGTACATTTCCCACAAGAGTTGTACTCCCACCCAAGAATTGTTGTAGACTTCTACTTTCCATTTAAAACTTGTGCATTTCACCCAAGAGTTGTACATTCCACCCAAGAGTTGTTGTACAATCCACCCAAGAATTGTTGTACATTTCACCCAAGGGTTGGTGTACAATTCACCTAAGAGTTGGTGTACAATCCACCCAAGAGTTGTTGTACAATCCACCTTAGAGTTGTTGTACAATTAACCTAAGAATCGTTGTACATTGTTGTACCTTTCACCCAAGAGTTGTTGTACAATCCACCCAAGAGTTGTTGTACATTTAACTCAAGAGTTGGTGTACAATCCACCCAAGACGTAGTGTACAATCCACCCAAGATTTGTTGTACAATCTACCGAAGAGTTGTACAATCCACACAAGAGCACTTGTACATTCCATGCAAGAGATGTTGCTTATTCCACTAAACGTTTTTGGTTCTCCTCTACACCAAAATTGTTGCTTAATCTGCTACAGAATAAGATATCCTACCAAAATATTTTGCTGATTCTGTCATAGAAAGAGATGTAAAGCTACATATTTTTTTAGTAAATCAGAGCTGTTGTGTGTTCCGACCCAGAGCTGTTGTGTGTTCCGTCAAAGAGCTGTGTGTTCCGTCCCAGAGCTGTTGTTTATTTATTATGTATCCAACCTAAAAGTTTATAATTTCTAATTTTGTGGACTAGGCAAAATCTTTTTCCAATAAATGATAATTTGTCTGTTTATGAACTGTGGACTCAGATTTAGGCTTTGCGTGGGCTGAAATATTGGTCTATGTGTGTGTCTAGTCAAGATGTGTGTCTAGTCAAAATGTGTGTCTAGTCAAGATGTGTGTCTAGATGTGTGTCTAGATGAGCGTCTAAATGTGTGTCTAGATGTGTGCCTAGATGTCTGTCTAGATGTGTGTCTAGATGTGTGTCTAGATTAGTGTTTAGATGTGTCTAAATGAGTGTCTAGATGTGTGTCTAGATGAGTGTCTAGATGAGTTTCTAGATGAATGTCTAGATGTGTGTCTAGATGTGTGTCTAGATGAGTGTCTAGATGTGTGTCTAGATGTGTGTCTAGATGTGTGTCTAGATGAGTGTCTAGATGAGTGTCTAGATGTGTGTCTATATGAGTGTCTAGATGTGTGTCTAGATGTTTGTCTTGATGTGTGTCTAGATGGGTGTATAAATGTGTGTCTAGATGAGTGTATAGATGAGTGTCTAGATTTGTGTCTAGATGTGTGTCCAGATGATTGTTTGGGGGTTTGTTTATATATACATCTATACATTGTATTTTATTTTGGTATAGAATTATCTCATTTACTCAGATGCTCGTTTAGATGACTGTATATATATGGATCTAGTTATGTGTCAAAATATAGTTAAAGGTTTGTGTCTAGATGTAGTTTTAGATTTGTCTAATTGTTGAATTTGATGGTGATTTAGTTTGTTTGTGTAGATTATTTAACATCTAGTCAAACGTTCAAGTTTAAGACTAGTGGATTATATTTATTTTTACAATTTATTATTAGCGTAAATTTAAAACGTGTGTTTTGTTAATTCTAAGGCTAATGCTATTGAGTACACGCGACTCTATTAACAATCTTTTTCAAACAGCAAAACTATCTCCAGTAAACACGAGTCGCAATAACTTTATAGTTTGGATTCCAGTTTACAAGAAACAGGAGTTAAATTGAACAACAAAATTAAACATGTTTTTAAAAGAGATACCTATTGTTTCCCATTCGTGTTAGAACAGGGCGCGTTAAAGTCGTGGGTCATTTGGGACAATTATGACATAAGGTCCACCTTTTGGAATGCCCGTGAACCTTTCCCCATGCCATCTCGTTTATTTCAGCCCCCATCCCCCCCACCACCAACCCCATGGATGTATACTGATTTACCTGTTATCTGAAGCCACCTCTGGCAGCCCGTAAATCGAAACAGTCGAGGGCTTATCTTGTTGGATATTGACGTCTGGGAGCGGCAACAACTCGTTTATGTTTCTTGCCATAGCTACCTATCAGGTGTTAGCACGCATGTTACGCCGCCTTTGTCCCACAGAGCGTTGGGATGTGTTGAACGTTGAAGTGCTATTAAGTTATTATTTTATGACAAACCCACGGGAGTATCAATCTCATTGTTGAAAATAAAAATACATAGGGAATCAAATTCCATTATATAGCATAAATATGTGTTTTACGGTAGAATAAGTTGGCTGGGAACTTTTCACCAATGAAATTTTTCCTAGAGCTGAGTTAGACATTCCAAGCTTGCCGAAAAATGATCAGGACAAAGAAGTGAAGCATACAAGTTTAGTTTGTGTTGGTATAAATTCATCAAAATATTCATTTGTTAAACAACAATTTTGTTCATAGCAATTTCTGATTATCAATTGATATTCCATTTATCTTTTGATTAAGAGAGCTCTACGCCAATGGAGATTTTCATTCACTTCAACACTTGTTTACTTGACAGCAATGTTGAAACAAGTGGGACGTGGTGGTCGAGAGGTAGCGCTCTCGACTGTCACACTGATGGTCACGAGTTCGAATCCACACGAAAGTGAGGATTTGTTCTCGGGGCCTGAGGAGTCCCCGAGTCACCCAGCTCCGAATGGGTACCTAACTAGACAATAGTTAGGCGGCTGGGGTAATGCGTGGAACCCCTATAGCCGTGGCATGTGACCGCTGCATCACTTGCCAACAGATCATCTCTCATGGTCTGTGGACGCAATTATCTTCTGCATAGAAGGAGCGTCTGTATATCTAAGATAAGATAAAGTTTTATTTAAGTCACTGAGTCTTTTCAACAATATTGTAACTGTCGTTGAAAGAAGAATCTCTCTGATAAAATTGAAGGGTTTGTAAAATAACAAACTGATAATGTTAAAGTTTTCAAGTTTCTAATATGCTTAAGGTATCGATTAAAATGTATCAGAAAATTTCAATGAAATTATCTGAGACGAATTCGATTACATTATCTTGGAAGGTTCAATGACGTCACCTCACCAATGTTCAATTACATTATCTCAAGAGGTATTGATTACATTTTCCTATAAAGTTTCGAAAACATTACTTTAAAGCAATGATGAAAAAGTTATGGACGAGAAAATTAGATGATAATCACTGTATACTTCACAGAAACTCAACTAAAATGTACTATAATGTACTAGATAAGACCCGCGGCGTAGCTTAAGCCGCAGACTTACTCATAAACCATGCAAAGAAAAGGGGGAATTACGGACTCAAATAGCAGCACGAAGAGATGAACGTCGGGTGGATGACCACCGACGCAATGTTGGTCTCGAGACACGCGCACTGCAGTTGTTGTTACCTGCCTTCCCCCCCACCAAAAAAAAAAAACAAAAAACACCAAAACAACCTTGCACAGCCTCGCTGGCCGACCATAACCTGTGATTGATTGACCTTAGCGAGGGTCATTTGTCACTCTTATTCGCTCACGTCTAGTGCGTGACTTAATTTCTGGTGAATTATAGATATAGAAATTATATAATTTAGATTGTAAGAGATACAAATTACAACATAATCTTAATTTGAACTCTTCTTTGCGGCATTTCCTAATCACATTTGTGAATCATAATGAACTTTCCTGAATTAATGACATTTATTAGATTTTAGAATCTTATTTCGTTCGTCGTTCAGCCGTTGGATCAAAGGTGTTTCTTTACTTTTTGCATACTCATTTTTAAAAGCTGTCTACGTTATTTAATATTGGGATCTTGCATTGAAGTTTTGAAAAACTTTCAAATGACTAATTAAACAGAAAATGTCCACTCTTACCAAACCCTAAAATAATACAAGACCACATGTTCTGAATAACACAAGTGACCGTCACTTACTCATTAGTGAACTTAATAATCAGTAATTACCTCCTGCAGGTAGTCGTTGATCTGTGACGTTTTAGTAACAGTCTATGACTTAGAGAAACAAGACAGCAACAGTTTGGGGTCGGTGTAACAACTGTCTTTGTAATAGTCTATGACTTAGAGAAACACGACATTAACAGTTTGTGGTCTGTGTTACAACTGTATTTGTAACAGTCTATGACTTAGAGAAACAAGACATCAACAGTTTCTGTTTAAAAACTGTCTTTGTAATAGTTTATGACTTAAAGAAACAAGACATCAACAGTTTGTGGTCTGTGTTACAACTGTTCCTTTCATCACATGAACAATACATTTATAGTCTTTCTCTCTGAGGTTATGACCTCGCACGATTTCACTTCCACAATACAAATGACGAGCTTTATACTCCTCAAGTCAACTCGCACGCTCATACTATGTCAACACATCACTTCTTTTACAATTTTCAGCTGATTAAATTCGGATCATAATAAATCATTTCTAAATAATGTACTTTTTCATTGTAAAATCTAAAATATTTGAGTTTTAAATCTATTTTTAAAAATACATTTTAATAACCCCCCCCCCCC
>MUZC01002510.1:507299-520839 GCA_002072015.1 Radix auricularia
CCCCCCCCCCCCCAATTTTTCCCCCCTAGATTTTGTCCAAAGAAGGTTGGCTATAGAACGAAACGAGTAAATACCGTAATCGCTGTCATTAATCTCAACATTCTACCTCTTTAGTTCAATATATTATTTCATTTTTAATGTTCCTTATACAGTCCACTTTTCTATTTTACACCGAGACATCCCGAGTGGTCTAAGCACAACACATATTCTCTGTTGTTTTTATTTCTTTTAGCAAATGATATAATTTGAAAATCCCCTTCCCCCGGGGGCCTAGACCTAGTACAGCCAATAATAACTGGGCCCATCACTGTAGCTTAACTGTTTCTCATGGCTCTCGTGGGACGCTGCACGCACCTTTGACCAGTGTCTTGTGGGACCCAGCACGCACCTTTGACCAGTCTGAGGGCCCTGGTGACGCTGCTAGGGGCGCCAGGTGGTCAGTTTCAAGCAATTAGATGGAGACGGCGTTTCATCAAGCGTGAGCTCAACTGCCTCTATTTGTTTTCTCTTCGCACTGTCTGTGTTTAGGCCAGGGGTCTCCAAAGTATGACCCGAAGTCCAGATACGGCCCGCGAGGACCTCTCATCCGGCCCTTGGGGGCTTTTTGTTCTCCGAAAAAGTTACTATTTTTACCTGTAGTTTACCACACAAAAAAACGTAGTCGTTGGGGGTTAGTAGTCGGCCCTCAAACTGCTTTTTGACAGTTGATGAGGCCGTTCGGCAGAAAAGTTTGGAGACCCCTTGTTTAGAATAAAACCCTGAACTTATATGACCAACGTCCAGAAGTATCTTGACCAGCTCTTCGGGCTTTGTGATCAACTTTGAACGCGGTAAAACAAAACATCCACGGGTAAAATGCCCATAAAACTTATCCAGGAAATAAATATCCAGTAAAAACTGTATAGAAATGTTTGTCTATTCTTATAGCAAAGGATGAAAATTTTAAAGAACGATATGAAAGTACACGAAAGTTTGTGGCTAATTTAGTTTTCCTCTCAAATAACTTTAAATAGAAACGTTTATGAAAATCACTGGAAGAAAGATTGAATGGGGTAGTGATTAAATCAGAGATGTTCTGAGTGCAGTATTTCGTGTGGTTGGCCGGAACTCTTGAGGTTGAAAAAATTAAATATTTATCACGGTTATCAAATGTTACCAAAAATATCTGCGATACACTTGATTTTTGTCAGAATTTGTTCACAATCTTATCAGATGAGTTACAATTTTATTGCATGAACATTACTCCAAAATAAGTTTGTGCTCTAACACAATATGCATTTAGAGTGGGTTCGGATATAAAAATTATTTCACAAAAATAAAAATGTGTCATATACTGACGCAGGAGTACGCGTCTAAAGTGGTCTTTATGCTGAAATAGGTACGCAAGTTTAGAGAGGGGCTCATTTGGACATAGGTGCACAAGTTTAGGGGGGGGGGCTAATTTTGACATAGGTGCACAAGTTTAGGGGGGGGCTAATTTTGACATAGGTGTTTACGTCTAGAGCAGCTCATATGTTGACATAGGTGCACAAGTATAGAGCAGATTATATGTTAATATAGGTGCACAAGTCTAGAGCAGCTCATATGTTGACATAGGTGCACAAGTCTAGAGCAGCTCATATGTTGACATAGGTGCACAAGTCTAGAGCAGCTCATATGTTGACATAGGTGCACAAGTATAGAGCAGATTATATGTTAATATAGGTGCGCAAGTCTAGAGCAGCTCATATGTTGACATAGGTGCACAAGTCTAGAGCAGATTATATGTTGATATAAGTGCACAAGTCTAGAGCAGATTATTTGTTGATATAGGTGCACAAGTCTAAAGCAGATCATATGTTGACATAGGTGCACAAGTCTAGAGCAGCTCATATGTTGACATAGGTGAACAAGTATAGAGCAGATTATATGTTAATATAGGTGCACAAGTCTAGAGCAGATCATATGTTGACATAGGTGCACAAGTCTAGAGTGCGTCTTAAGTAATGAAATTGGAGCACATTCAGAGAGTGGAAAACATGATTTATATATTCACAAACAAACAAAACAACTCTACAATACATTGGCCTATTAGATTGAAGCTCCCTGATATTGAAGGTTAAATTTGGCCAGAAATCTCACACGTTTACGCTAAAAATACGGCTATAAAATAAATTTAAAAAACCATCCAACATTCCGAGAGCCGTGGCCGACCATCTTTAAAAAATGGAAGAATCGATGGAAAGATCTCGTGGCCAGTAAGTTAGCTCATTGTTCGTGTGATTTCATTCCGAATGGAGTGCTCGTTTGAGAAGTGGCAGGGGGTGTCGAGAGTTTTAGGAAAATTGTTCCCTGAATTTTTAGAATCTTCTCCTCCGAGTTTTTACTTTTATTATTTGGGATTCTTATTGGGTAAAACAGAAATTCACTTTTTGCCTTCAGGTCGGCTGTATTATTCTAATTGCATTAAATCCTCACTCTATTTCCGTTAGGTTAATTTTGTCTAAGGATCAAAGACGTTACATTATTTATGAGTTATTCCCATTATGTTTGATAAATGTTTGAGTTTCGGGAGATACATTTTGATTTTCCCATTAAGTACAGAACCGTAATGGCGAGTATCTGATTTAAAGTTGTACATACGGGTAAGCATAAACATAGGGTGTGCAATATTTCACGTTATACTTCCCGGTACATCATAAACATAAAGGGTGCAATATTTCACGTTATACCTCCCGATACATCATAAACATATAGGGTGCACTATTTCACGTTATACCCCGGGTACAGCAGTCAGTGAAGAATCGCAAGGAAAACAGCCCATATATTAACAAAGGTAATGCAAGGTGACCAATGTCACCCTTTATTTATCAGAGCATTGGGTGAATGACAAATAATTAACTCAAGTTTCATATCTCATTAAATTCTTGATCTGATATTGAAGCAATGGTCACTGTTGTTTCAGACCATTCAGCTCACTGTTTACATATCTCTAGATGGTAAGCGGTAAGCTCACATTTTAAAGTAAGATTGTTCGAGAAACGAAACACCGAGAAATACAGAGAACTACTTTTTTTTTCTTTTCGTTTGGACACCAGGCTTTCATTAGTTTAAAAAGCAATACTTTTCTTTTTTAATTATTGTTATTTATTGTAAGTAGTTGTGCAATGTGTCAAAATGAAAAAAACAAAGAATTAATATTGCCCCAGGTCCAGCTCCAGGCTTGCACGATGCGTGGTCATCACAAGGGCGCCAATTTTCTTCTGAAGTCTTCCTAAATAATTTTCCAGAGAGCGACAATTGGGCGACAAAATGTCCAGCGCAGGCAGTGCATATCCATATGTTCTGTTTAAAAATAATATAAGTAAAGTTTTAGTTTTTAAAAGCTTTTGTCTTCTATTGACAAAGCATGCTGTATTTTTTATTCTTGCAAATCTTGTTTATTTTATGTAAAGATATGTTAAAATTTTCAGAAAGGAAATATTTTCATCAGTCATTAGCTGCACCTAATTTCAAAACGACTTTTAAACATAAGTATATGTTCCAGACCCCATAAACTCACGATGGTACAGGTGCGCTCCAACTTCCAGTTGGGGTGAAATAAATGATAGAGGAATGGGACTACTTGAATTCGCACAAGGTCATTGCTTGACCCTCGCTAATACCCTGGATCTCCACAAGCTATCAAGAACCATCACATGGCAATCACCTGGAGGCTTAATCAAGAATCAAATTCATTACATTATTGTGCTGAGGCGTTTCAAATTTAGTATCAATAAAGCGCAAACAATGTCTTTCTCTGGTGCAGATATAGGATGTATATTTTGTCCCAACTAGATTTAATCTGAAACATAAGTTAAATTGAGGAAAGAGAAATCCGCGCATTCGTTTTAATGTGGACAAACTAAAAGACCAGGAGATTGCGGAGATATTCCAGGCAAAGGGTGGTGGCAAGTTTGCAGCATTGGCCACTATCGACCACGATGTAGAAGCCTTGGCTAACAAATTGAAAGAAATTTTAGCTTCAACGGCAGAAGTCATAGGTAGGCAAATAAGAAACAGCACCAACAAGATTCTTGATGTAGGTGATGAAAGAAGAATGATAGCGAAAAATAAAAAAAATCTAATCCGTTTACAGCAGACAAATACAGACCAATTAATACAAAGATCAGGAAGTAGATAAGGCAGGCCAAAGAGAACTGGATAGATAACCAGTGCCGCACAGTGGAAGAAAGCATAGCTGCCAGTAATAACAAGAAAGCGTATGAGACATTAAGAAATCTCACTAAAACTGCTTTATTCCAAAAATATATATTTATTTTTAGTTTTTCTCACTTCACTTTTGATTCGAATCACACAATAGCCGAGTGCCAACAATCAAATCAATATAATTTATATAAACCTACCTCTCCCCCCCCCCTAAACATGTATATAGTACTAGACAAAAACTCAATATTACAAGTTGGTGTACAAGAAAACACAAATCTATATACATTTGTTAAGGAAAGAGATTGCAAGAATAAAATAAAAAATCGCTTTACAAAAGAGCGCTAGATTTTCCCCCGAGAAAATGCTAACCACGTAAAGATTCAAAAGCCATTATTTGATGTCTCTTAGGTCTTAGAAGATTCATTTAAAAAATTTGAGAATTATTGATCAAATTTATTATCAGATAAAAATCCAACCCACCTCACATATAGACGCTAATTCACATTGATTTAATTAACTCATCTTCAAGGAAATTATTCCCCATGTAGAGAATATTCACATTCAAAGACATAAAGTGACTAGTCGTTTACGTTTAGAATAGACTTCGCATGTGATATGCCTGGCTTAAACTTGGTCTGCCACTGGTCTGTATGTAGCGCAGCTTTGATCTCACGCTGCTAATATCACGCATCTCAGATTTGATGAACTAAATAACTCACCATAACTTCTAGAGTAAATAACCTGTAGGCCTTGACATGTACCAGGGGTGACGCTGGCCTGTTAGGCCTCATCAGAAGGCAATTGGATAGTTAACACCAGGAGAAAAGAGATTGTCTATGATAGCATGTGCGTCCTAACAGCTTTTTATTAAACACGTTTTACGAGACATATCTAGAATTTCGTATTTTCGGATTGTTTCGCCCTGCGTATTATAATGAACGTCCTTATAGTTATGTCTCTTAGATAAAGGATTTATAGTCAAAAACGTGTTTTTTACGGGTTTTTTAAAGTGTATTGTTTATATTAAGTCGTGGTGTCTGATTGAGTGCCGAAATAACTTTGGATCGAGTTTTAACCCACCTCCCAGTATGCTGGCGAGCTCAATTTTTTGAGTCAGACTGGGGCCGATAATAAACATAATGTATAAAAATTTCAGATCGATGAATGTACTATAATTAAATTAATGCATTTTTAGATAATCTTTTATTTATCTATATTCTATATGATCATGTTAATTTTTCTGCTTGTGTCGTGGTGCGTATTATAGTGAACAAACTTTCCTGCCGTGCAATAAGGTGCAAATTATATTGATCATACTGTTAAAAAAAATTCCCGATGTGTGCGCATTATATTAAACATTTTTTTTACGGGAAGTAACTAAAATTTTTGTATTTCTAGATTGTCTTGCGCTGCGTATTTTAACTAACATTATTTTTGTTATTTCTCGTATATAAAGGATTTAAAGTCAAAAGCTTGTTTTTACGGGTTTTTTATTTGACATTTTAATATGTATTTAGTGTAGGTCACCAATCTATTTAATATCGCAACTAGGGCTGCCAATAGGGCTGAAAAAAACTGCACGGGTTCTGGTCCTAACGTCGCACAATTTTCGAAGCCATGACGGCTATACAATGCAACTTAGTCTAGATCCATACACCTCATTACACTCAGAGGCTAATTATAATCCTAAACCATAATATTTTGATGTACAAAATTTTGTTCCAGCTTTAAATGCATTCGTCATACTCATAAACTAAAACTACCGCAAACTGAACGTTCAAAAAAAGAAAAAATGTCAACAACAGTGACGTAACGTTCAGGCAGGTCATACGGGCCCAGCAGCTTGAATGTTAATGTCTGCTAGGCGGTGGTCAATGTTCCCTCTAAGGTTCGTTGGTTCGTGTAAAAAAGTAAAAATAAATTTGTCAGCAACGTTGAACAGCATTAATTTTCTGTGCACTGCTACACAATGTGTTGAGCTGTTATTCTTATTCAGAGAATTGCTTGACTTAAATGCAACATTGGCGGCGGTAGTGACTTTTTAATTGATAAACTTGAAGAAATGACAAATTTGTACGTCTTGTTAAAATCAATATTTCTTCTAGGCCAGGTACAGGAAAACTTTTTGTCTGATAAAGCAATAAACATCACATGTTTTAAAAACTAATTCTGTGAAACCCATACAAAATCTTTACAACTAAAAATTCAGGTAAATGTGAGCAATGTGTGTAATTTCAACAGTAAAAGTACAATAATTATGGCTCTGATTTCTTTTTAATAACATTATTATGCTGGTGCTAATTAATTATGAGGATTTCTGACCATTAATGCGACTTATGGTGCTGCATGGCTTTGCTGATGTCTTTGTGGTCTGTGTGATACATGGTGATGTTAAGCTTCTTTCTTCATGCAGGCGTGGATACTTTTAAAAAAAAGTAATTTTCATAATTTATGCAATTAAAACGAGATCAAAAGAGTCTGAAGACAATTTTTTTTTATATAATCGAACTTTTGTCTGCTAGCCAGAGGCAGCCTTCGATAGAGCCACATCTGGCTCGTGAGCCATAGTTTCCCCACCCCTACTGTTAGTCCTACTCAAGAAACGCCAGGGAATGGAAATGGCGCGAGTTTGTTAAATTGTTTCAGCAAGGCGCAACACCTGTGGGCGGGTGGTAACAGTTATTACATCACCAACCATTTACAAATAAAAACATTTAACTTTAAAATTTAAATCGAGCCCAAATTATTTTCAACCCTTTTTTGTCCAGATTTAAAAATAAACAAACTTTTTTGTTATTACAGTAAATATCTTTTGAGCGACTAAAATATACTGTAAAAAAAGTTGGATCAGGTAATTTTTTAAACAAGGTCACGATAAGAATGGAAGAAGGAATGTGAAGAGGGGTGGGTAGATTTTAAAAATTTTAAAAAATAAAATAAAATAAATAAAACAAAACAACAACAACAAACAAACAAAAACATTGGCCCGTCTCTAATGGTAACTAAATTATGTTGGCGTATATCAAAGCCTCGTTGTTAATTTCCTGTCAATGATTCATTAAAAGAACACAAATATTTTTGTGTGTTTTATTATTCTACTTCTAAAGTATATTCGTGTTAATAGTATTTCAATGGCAAAACGCAAAATTTTTTATTTGATAATTTTTCGCGAGCTGTAATAAGAGTCGCAATTTGGCCACCATTGTTATAGATTATAGAGTATAGACATAGCAGCCACATTTTCACGGGTACCTGGGCGCAATTTTACTACCCGGGTAATAGCACGGTAACTGGTACCCGTTGACAGTCCTAATCTAACACGTATGAAACCGTTTAAAACGTCATTAAACAAATTGCAAACAATGAAAAAGTTAAGTGGAAATTTTATTTAAAGTTGCGCCTATTTTTATGTGACGTCATTCTTCTTTCACCCTCCCCCCTTCCCTATCGTCATGTATTGTCACAAATGCTTGACCCCTTCCCCCCAGTCGCGTTACGTCTTTTATTAACGGCCCCAACACATTCCTGAAGGAAGTAGGCCCGCAAAGAATAACTATGTCTAACTTTAGAAAGAGACAATCAAAATATTTGGACATACCATAAGGCGAGGCAAACTAGAACACACTGTAACTAACAGAAAAGATAGATCTAGAGGGCAAAGGGGATCGAGGCAGACAAAGAGAAAAGATGCTGGACGGGCTGACAAGATGGCATGGGGCACAATCACCAGCGGAGCTGATGGGCAATACCAAAGACAAGAGAGCTGTGGAGACGCACGACCGCCTGCGCCTCTAGGCACGGCACCTGATGGATGGATGGAGAATGATTTACCTTGAATTTTAAAAAATCGGAAATTCTTTGTTGGCAAATGCGTTTAGATTCTCGTTCGACTTTTCAATATTTATTTTTTTTACTTTTCCACACTGACCAACGAACCTTAGAGGGAACATTCATCGCGGTCCGTCGTACCGTCACGCTTTTGACAGTTTTCTCATCACCTTGGACACATAACCATCATGTAGTCAATAAAATCCAACCTCCTGACTATAAAGCAGCTTTAAAAAATTGACAGCACTTTTTGTGTGAAAATGTGTGTAGATGTATTTATGATCATGAGGTACCGAGTGACATTTGCTATCTATCTAAATCGACTGAAATAGGTCTGACAGTCAGTATGTTGAGACATGACCAGCCTCTTGGTTGATGCATTTCTAAAATCTTCGTATAGCGCCATGTTTGTGGAATGTTGCATGATATCTCTCCTGACTTTGCCTCCTTGGAACTGCTCTCTAGCTTTGGATTGGTCTCCGACTGTATTAGACAAGCGATGACGCAATCATTCCTTGTGTTCTTATTTGCAGTTAGAGAAATCTCGGCACATTATGATTGACGCTTGATGGTGAACGTCGCATTAGCAACTTAAGCAAAAAAAAAATTAAAGTTCTCTTGTGGTTGATGGTGTGAAGAAACCAGGAAGACCAACACTTTATCAATATTTAAGACTCTTAAGAATGCAGGACTAGACACAAGCCATATATAAGCATACTACGCAATAATCGTTTGTATAGATTGAGCGTCTGTAACAGATAATTTTTTAAAATTCAAGTCGTTTTAACACAATTGAGCTAGAGTTTGTATGTTATAATTGTGTTTACATTCTCAAGTGTGCCCCTTCTGGTAACTTCTTGTCTAACGGGGGTAGGACATGATATTTAACCAGGATAACTGGATGGTCAGTTCAGAGGTGCTTGACGATACTTGAGATTAATCTAAAGATTGACTGATTTTTTTCCCTTTCAAGCTAATGTGTATTCCATTTATAAGTATTTTAACTTGAGGCATTGATTGAATTATTTCCGAAGTTAAAATTATTGGTTCTATGTTCTGATTTTAGACTATTTGGCAGAGATATAAAATATTTTTTCAAAACTAAGAAAACAAATAATTTCTCATTTTGATACTTGATAAATGGGTATTATGAAAGGAATTCCTGAATTAATTTAGCAACAACTACTCAACTACAAATGGATATATTCTCAGAAGATATGGCTTTGAACATTTCATTTTTTCTTTCTTTTATTGTGACATTCCAAGTTGAGACATTCATAATATTTAGTAATTGCCAACAATTCCAAGGAACGTATTGATTGCATTGACAACTTGGTACTACGTATGATGTAATATATAGTCAAGTCGTGGTTTTGTTGATATTTGTTTTCATTTACTTGTATTATTTTTTTCTTGGTTGAAGCAAATAATATAATGAGAAAATATGTGTTTTTTGGAAAGTACAAGGATTAATTGTGAGAAATTCATAAAATATTCTTTTTTATCAATAAATCAAGTGTACAACCATGTGCAAATAGGCATGACGAATGAGCCCCCCCCCCCACCTTTTTTGGGTCGAAAGATCACAGTGGGCAAGCGTGGGATCAAAAGAAAAATCAGGTGCAAAGGTGTGTGGCAACAATGCTTCTTGCGTTCACTGGCGTTGATCCTTCGCAGAGTAACATATGATTCAAAATGGAGGTGAGACTGGAATCAGGCTTATAAATTAGTAAATGGAAAAGAAGTCAACACGGTATGGGTTAGCCTGACAGGACGCAACAAAACAGCGAACGTTTCGACAAAGAGCCTTCCTCAACAAACAAACAATACACACATAAAAGGAATATATATTTCTTTTTTAAATAAAAAAAGATGGAAAAAAATTAGCTGCGGTGATAACAAAAGATTCAATGAAAGCCATAAGATTCGTAGTGTAGTGGTTATCACATCCGCCTTGAACGCGGAAAGTCCAGATGGAACAATTTTAAAACAATATTTAATGTTTTTTTCTGAATGTTCCTTTCCGGAACCTTTGCGAAAATGACTAACCCTAGAGTCGGAAAATCACAGTTCATGATTGGCAAGTGATGGTAGTAAAGGGTGGGGGCATGTAACAACAACCGCTGTGCAAATGTCTCCACGTTTACTTGCTTTTCCCCCCACTACTTTGTACTGCTGTTTGTGTCCGTTCTCTACCCCCCCCCCCCCGGGTTCTTTGCACTATCTATAATGCTCTGCCGCGGGTCATCTTGTTGTTATTAAATTACTTAAATATCAAGTCGTTTCCTTTGGCTCAGTTATAATTACATTGCATTGTCAATGTTTTTGTTTTAAAATATGTTATGTCAGAGGTTAAGTATATCAGTGTATAATAGTATAATGTCGCTTTTATTATCGAGAAACCACGCGATGAAGGGCCTGACATAATGACACGTCCTTGTAATGCGAGTCCTGGACATCAATTTCCCTGGACAAACTAAAGCTAGAACGAGGGATTAGAACTTCAATATTTGACGGTCTTAGCCGGCAGCAACGATACAAAGGGTAATGCCCACACAGCTAGGGTGAAGCAATTACCTCGATTCGTGCTGAGTGCTGAGAGGAGAGGCTGACTTTTAGAGAGGAGTAAGGTGAGGTAATAGCAAGTTGATGTGAGGTAAATCATGGTTGAATGGTGAGGTCGGGATATTCCTGTACCGTTCTGATAGGAGACGATCTTACCGAGTTTAATTGCAATAGTAACTTTGTGAGAGTGCAGTGGCGTCCCTAGGGGGGTGCGAGGGGCGCGGACCACACCGGGTGACACCATCACGAGGGATGAAACCAACATTTAAAATTCTATATGTTTTTGTTATTTGGCTCTGGCAGACTCGTGGGAAGTCTATGGGTTAAGTCGTAAGTGGGGGACACCATGAGCTACCGCACTGGGTGGCGTCTACTCTAGTGCCGCCTCTGGGAGAAATGTAAGGGACGTGATAAAGCAAAATGAGGTGGCAATAATATACTTGGGAATTTAGAGCTAGCTTAAGCTTAGCGAGTATAATCTTAGGAAGTTTGGAGGGTTTTTTTTGTTGTTTTTATTGAGGAGTGTAAAAATATTAGAATTTTTGTTTTGCAGGCTTTTCTGATCAATTACAGACTCTACTTCTGAACTGAAGATTATTGTGTCCTACGATTATCCATGGTTTATGTTTAGTCTTGCATTTTTGTTAGTGCTGAAAATGTTAATAATGAGTTGCTTTTTGTTGTTTGATCGAGCAACACATTTTACCTTTAAATACCAGAAGGAAACAACGAAAATTTGTGTGTGTGCTTTTTTCGTGCATACACAATTAGAAAAAGTGTTGTTTTCCCATGTCTGAGTGTTGTATTACATTATTGTTGTGTTATATTTACAAGTTAGAGTTAATTTGCTTATGTAATATACCAATTTGCTATTTGTTCTTCTCTCCTCTAATACTCCAACGTTTAATGATTTAATTAATGGTGTTACTGTTGTTAACTTTGAATGTTCTTTAGTAAATGAATCCTACAGCTCTTTTTTTTTTATAAATGTATAGATGTATATTTTACTGCAATTTTAAAAATTTACTAAGTAAGATACTGCTGATAACATGTTTAAACGTTTACTTAAGAGAAGAGTAATACTATCAATTTTTGCTAAAACAATCTATTAAACTTTATTATCAAAAGTGTCGATAGAATATTTATTTATGCAGCAATTCAATTTCGTCGGTCGTAAGTGGTCAAGTGATTAAAAAAACAACAACGAAAATAAATTCGAAAATGTTTTTTATTTCAGTCCCGGAATTCTATTGAATAAATAAATGCATGATTTGAGGTTAAATTCTGTTAATCACAAGCAACTAATTTAAGCCCTAAATTAATTCATATAGGCCCTTACAAACAGCGGGGCTGACAACCACACCAACTGATCGGAAAATACATTGATGTCCATGTTCGAGGATACTGAACACCTGACGACTGCAAACTGGTAGCTTATTACATGGTCCGCAATTAAAATTGGAGATTTTGGGACGGAAATAGCAAATAGTTAAAGTATATCTATTATATAATGCGCTAAGGCGCATTTCCGTCCGTCAGTGTGAATCCCTTATGCCCCGCAACTCTAGATTACTTTTTTAAAATTGAAAATATAGACGTAAAATCATAATGATTTTTGTTTTGAGATTAACAGAGCGTGTGGTTTTGTTCGCGTATAAAAAAAATTAAGTGGCGTCATGAACTTTTTTATTATATTAATTTATTTGATGTTACTTTTTATGTTGATAATCCGAGTGTGTGAATAAGCATGTGTGCGAGTGTGTTCATATGTGTGTGTGTGTGTGCGGCTTTGTGTGCGTGTGATTGTGTGTTTGTATTAATTGTGAAATAACGATTTATTTCATAGATTTCTAAAAGTGAAATTAATTTTGAAAAGACGTTAGCAGGTAATGGTTTATGTATAGTTAAAATTATGCACTAGATTATGAAAAATTCCGTTAATTTTATGGACACAAGTTTCTGCCAATGCGATCTTCGTGGGTGCTTGAATAAAAGATACCGGGAGGTCATCGAATGTGACTTAAAAAACTGTTAATGAGAAGATCAATCTCCAATAATTTTTTCAGAGATGGTTTTACTTTATGTTTCATTTTAGAAGAAATGAGCCCTTGCGCATTAGTTGGATGATAACTCGCATGAATTGCCTCAATGGAAAATAAACAGTGAAAAGAACTTATAGTCGCTACTGAAATAGCATTATTTATAATTATAATATCTAATTCGGTAAGATTGAGGCTAATTGGCGCATATTTACTTTTAAAGAAAATGGAACCTTTCTAAACTTTTAAATTGTATTTTGCAATAACAAAATCACACGAAGATGGCTCGAAGTCACTGTTAAATAACGATATAAATAAATGTGAAGAAATTATTTAAGTGCAGACGACATATCAATTTTACATTTTAATATAAGCTTTTATACATCTACGTATATAATCGGATGGAGGCAAATTTTATACGGGCTTATAACAAGTCAAAATTACAGAAAATGAAATTTCTTAAAATAGAAAAATTAACACGGAACCGCTTTTGAAGCATTCAACGAGTGATTTAGCATAAAAACAATTGCAAATATTTGTTAGGAGTAAGATGTATTTCTCTTATGTGCTTTCTTAATACAAGTAAGTGTTTTGGATCGATTTCATTATAAACTGACATTAAGGAAATTCGTATGGAAAGTAAACGCTCAGGGATTTTAAATAATAAAATGGTAAGTGTATAAGCATTTATACACTGTTGTAAGAGTGGGGTTAAATAGCGGAATTGTAATTTTTATAAAGAGGGGCAACTTTGTGAACTATTTGAACTATTTCATTTCTTGGGTCATGAGTTTATAATATCGCCGAGCCCTGAGTGGCACTATTTCTTAGCCACTGATAATATCCTTTTTGCAAAGATTAAGAAAACCAGCAGTGTAAAATTTTAAGCCCAAACCTTGCGATTCAACGTGTGTTTTTTT
>MUZC01002510.1:521061-539344 GCA_002072015.1 Radix auricularia
TGGTCGAACCGACCAGAGTCGAAACGACCTGGGGACAAAACGTCCTGTGGTCGAACTGCCAGGGTCGAACCGTCCGGGGTCGAATCGTCCGGGGTCGAAGTGTCCAACCACCAAATAGAAAATACTTTTTGCACAACTAAAGTAAACCAGCAGGGTACATTTTCAGCTCAAACCTTGCGATTTAAGGTGTTTCTTTAAAACAAATTAACTCATACATACCTTAATTTAGCATCAATATTCACATAATTAATATCTGGCCCATATAAAAAAAAATCCTATTAATTTGACTAAGGCCATGCTTAGCCTAGAAATAGAAATAATGTTTTGGAGAGCTTTTCCCATGAAAAAAGTAATATTAAAACATGTATTTTATTCTAAGAACTAACGAATGATGAAACATCAATTTTGAAAAATTTGCATGACATACGCTTTAAGTAAAAACTGTTCTTTAAGGTGTAAATATATCAAGTGTAAAGAAATATCACGGGTAATACGACTTATAAATAAGATCTAGCATAAGAAAGTGCGTGTTATGTCGAAAAAACACACCGACAACAACTCATTTTCTGCCAAGCTGTTTTGAGTTTATTATTTGAATAGTATACAACGGGAATAAAAATTGATATAAAGTGAATTGTTATTATTAGAAAAAATGTGCGGGAATATAATAATGATTGACATAACATTTATAAGGAGATCAATTTCTCCCCATTTTCTTAAAAAGCAGCATTGTTCTTATGTTTTTATTCACGTTAAAGGAACATGTGCCTTGATAACAAATAAACCATATTTTCCTCTCTCCCCAAGCCACAATATTCACAAATATTATCTGGCTAAAAATATCCTATTCGTCTTGAACTAATTTCATGCTTAGAGTATAAATGAAATGAGTGTTTTCTAAGAACCAAAGGAATCATGTGGAAAGATATTGTTTTCATGTTTTGATTCACTTGAAAAGAAAGTGAGCCTTGCCCGTTAGAATTTTTTAACTGTTAACGACATTTGTTATTCTGGTATCGTATATAGCAAGCGTTATTATAGGGGTTCAAGCATGGTGAAAGAAAGCCATCAATCGATCTGAATGGAAGGATGAGGTTGAGCAAGCCAGGGCCCTACATGGGCTGTAGAGCCAAGGATTTTAATGATAATGCTATATTGAAGCAGAAATACCAAAATTGATGGGTAATACTTAAATTAATAATATTTTTATTTTTTCTCGACACACATATCGTTGTTTTTATTAAGAAGGGGTTTGATTTATCACTACCCTAATTTCCAGATGCGTTTACATTCATTTTTAAGGAGAATTTGAGACCCAAAACCAAATAAAGTTATTCTTATTGTGCCTACCCCGTAGCGTAGTTGTTTTCAAGTCGTCATCATCATCATCCCTGGCGCTACAGCCCATGTAGGGCCCTGGCCTGCTCCACCACATCCTTCCATTCGGATAGATTGATGGCTTTCTTTTTCCATGCTCGAACCCCCAGCTGGTGTAGGTCCATTTCCACATCATCAATCTACCTCAGCCTTCGGCGACCAGTGAGTCGTCTGCCTCCTGGTTTCTGCCTGTAAATGATTTTTGCAACTCTACATTCTGGCATCCTTTCAACATGCACTGCCCAGCGTAGTCTTTCTTTTTTGATACATGTGACTATGGGTGGGTCTTTGTACCTATGGTATAGTTCTTGGTTTGTGCGAATTCTCCAGATATCATTTTCTATCACATGGCCATATATTTTCCAGAGTATTTTCCTCTCTCAAGTACTGAGCAGGTTCTCTGCCTTTTTGGTCAGGGTCCAAGTCTCACTAGCGTACGTTACTATCGGCCTTATGATAGTGATGTGTATTATTTTCTTTGTTCCCTTTGAGAGGTTTTTGCTTCTTAAAAGTTTTTGTAAGCTAAAGTAGGAGCAGTTGCCTGCTGTTAACCTTTCTTTCACCTCCGAAATTATCTCATTGTATTCGTTCATAGTTGCCCCTAGGTATTTGAAGTTAGTAACTCTCTCAAAATTGTGTTTGTTTATAATGATATTATCATCAGTATTCGTTTTTCGTGAAATAATCATGTATTTTGTCTTTGGTTCGTTCATAATGAGAACAGCTTCGGCAGACGCATTTTCAAGTTCCTTGGAAGCTTTGACTATGTCATTTCTGTTTCTTCCCCGTAGCGCTATATCGTCTGCATAGGCCAGGTACTGAAGTGAGTTGTTTTCAAGTATTTTAAAGATTTGTAATAAGTAAATACCCTAGGATGAAATAGCTCGGACAGTTTTTTCCTCTGACTTGTATCACAGATTTGTACATTGTCAATACGACTCCCGTGATAGTGAATAATAACGAAGCTGTAGGGCATAGCTTGTCAATAAAATTTAATTGTTTGGTATCTTCTGAAGAACTAACTTTTCTTTCTTTTATTCTGTACTTAGAAATTCACTATTTGATATTTTATGTTTAACTTTGGATTAACTTTGTAATTACGTACTTTTTTTTTCTCACGTGGAAGTAGTTCTGACTACAATATTTGTATATATGCTTTTACTTAAAGCTCTTTGGTCTATCTGTTGGACAGGGTCAGGAAACATTATCTGTGCATATTACATCGTTGCTGTTCTGGCCTCCTGAACAACGTTCAGCTTGAAAAACGAGGTGTTCACTGTAGCAGGGAAGTGTCCCTGTGACAAGGGCGTGTCCCTCTGACAGGGGCGTGTCCCTGTAGCAGAGGTTATTCACTGTTACAGGAGTGTGTCACTGTGTCAGGGCTTTGTCCATATAGCAAGGGTGTTGTCACTGTGGCAGGGGTGTGTCACTGTGGCAGGGGCGTGTTCCTGTGTCAGGCGTGTGTCACTATAGCAGCGGTGTCACTGTGGCAGGGGTATGTCAATGTGACAGGGGGTTTGTCACTGCGGCAGGGGTGTGTCACTGTGGGTTCGATGACACAATACGAAACGACAAGTCTTCAACACCTCAAACGTCTTTAATGCTTTAGATACAAGTGTTGAAGATTTTGTCTCTTTTCCCGCTTCTGTCCCCTACATCTCTTATATTTCTGATCCATTCAGGAAACGTTGCTTAGATTGAAGTGTTATTCTCAACATTAATTTTCTAGAAGACCCTGACGAGAATTAGATTAAATGTTGGTGCTCAGAGGGAAGCTCTCTAAAGGATTTGCAACTTTGGGAAGTTGCGGCTGTTCTCCAACGTGCCTTGGCCATGTGTATGTTATTGTAAATTTGTCGGCTTTTTATACACGTTTCTCGTTACATTTAATTGTGTCTCATCTGTTTGAAGGCATGTGTCTAAACTCAATCATAGTGTGCGTCTCGATGTGTTTAAAGTGTGTCTCGGTAGACGCAACTGTTTGTAACATACCTGGTTTGATCTATATCAGTGATGGCGAACCTATGACACAGTCGACACGCAGAGTCTCATCAGCCGGCACGCGACTAAAATATTACTTCCTTAATCAAACCAGCTAAGCCAAACTCCCATTTTCTTTTTGCCACTTTGCTATTGAAATAATTTAGTTTTTATTAAATTTTGGGCATGCGGCCCCAACAAGTTTCGCCATCACTGATCTAGTTACTCTGATTAGTTAACCAACATATTCTGTTATTTCTTATTTCATATAATTTAAGGCTATGTTAACTTTTGTTATCTGTGGTCTAGTTTAAAACTGAATTCATGGGTCAAGTTAACAAGTAAGCTGAGTTGTCAAATTAAAATCTACAGCATGTCGTAAAGTTAACTGCTGGTCATTTGATGCAGTGGTCAGTTGAAGTACTAGTCAATTGAAGTACTGGTCATTGACGGCTGGTATAATGCGTTTTCAGTATTTACATAGCCATTTTAAGGCGCGAATTCTAAGTCATTTAATGACATTTTCAAAGTGATTATTAAGACTATGTAAGAGAATATTTGACATATTTAAGAAGGTGATACGTGAAAATTATCTTCAAGAAACCATTTAATGAAGACTTTTCTTTTTGTATCTACGAAGTTAATCTCGTCGACACAACCGGGCTCACCTGGATGTTTAGACCTGGCATGTTAACACCAGAAAACACACCAATTCCTGGCATGTTAACACCAGAAAACACACCAATTTCTGGCATGAGGGTCGTCGCTACGCTGGAAGACATTCCTCAGAAAATTGGCTGCGTTCTATTTCCGTTGTTATTGTCTGCGAACATTTGTGTTCTTTTCAGTGTGGTGTCGTCTTTTCATGTGAGGAGATCCTTTAGCGAGCAATGGAGGAAAGTGAAGACACTTTCTACAGCATTGTCATATTAAATATATTTAAAAAGAAAAAAACCCATTAGAATGAGATGAGGAGGTACACATCAAATTAAAAAATTAACATTGCAATGGTGTTATAGATATTCAACAATCAAGTACGGGATTAGTGCAACGACCGCCTTTAATCATATGTCTTCATACATTCTCTACCACAGCCACCTTTAATCATATGTCTTCATACATTCTCTACCACAGCCACCTTTAATCATATGTCTTCATACATTCTCTACCACAGACACATTTAATCATATGTCTTCATACATTCTCTACCAGACACCTTTAATCATATGTCTTCATACATTCTCTACCACATCCACCAAATCGGGGACGTGGCAAACATGTGCCAACGAGGAAAGCTGCACACAGCTGTCGCAAACGTTAGACAAACACAGACAATCAAGTTACACATGCAAACAATATTATCAAAGTAATCATGTCGATCTGTTGGCGATAACACAGCGCGCGGTAAAGCAAATACAATCTGCCTTCATTTATTTTTATAAAGTTATTGTATCTCTTCACTTGCACAAATTTCTATCTATTTTTGTAAGTTAACAGGAAAATTAGTTTATATTATCCTCATATCAATCATTCATAGACCTCTTGATACTCAATATTCAGTCAATCGATCTTTCGTGTATACAGTATAAAACCAATCGATAAAAGCCTGTATGTTTATTTATTATTCAGTCAATCGATTGTTCAGTTATTCCATATATAATAGCAGACCGTGTGTCCATTCACTATTTAACAAAACATTTCATTCCAACACTTGATGTTGAAAAGCTTTCACCAGTCCACATCGTGTCACAACGACCCCCAGGCAGCTGTATTTATAAACTGGTCACTTCGGTAATGAAACCCTTCATTTATTAAGTTGAAGACGCTGCTGAGGAAACTCATCACCGCTCATTGTTCCAAACGGACCCCAACACCCCGCCATGTGTTTTAGCATGCAATCGTCTCTTATCGATTTATGAAGGGCCACGCACCGCGCACTGGTGCTCTACAGGCGCCGCGAGGAGCACACCAGAGATTTCTTATATCCCACAGGACGGCTCCACTTCCTCTAACTTAGGGTCCCTTGCGCTTCGAAGAAAACTACGTTAATTGCCTTTAGGGTTCTTTTTGTTCCCCTTTTTATCATGATTTTTTTTTCCTTCTCCGGCTTCATTTTTTTTTCTTCTTCTTTCCCTTCCCCACAGGAATAGAGATGGCTGCTACGGAGAGAGTTTTCCAGTTGTTCTTGGTGGCTCTTTTAGGTGTTGTTACCCAAAGTAGAAGAGGTGGGTATTGGTCGTCAGTTAAATTAGATGGGACAGTAGCATGTCAGCTTAGTTAGTTATTCTCAGCTACCTTATATTATGGGACAATAACTTGTCAGATAAATTACTCTCAATTGACAATTTGGGTTTAAATTATTGTTTGTATAATTCTCACCATGTAGGTCATTGCAGATATCTATGATTTTACCTGTTGAAAGGTCCTGTAGGTATTGATACTTAAGTTAGCTGTTGTAAATGTCCATTATGTAAACTGTCGTAAATGATCGTTTTGTAAACTGTTGTAAATGACCATTATTTTAAGTAATGTCAACGTACAGCATGCTGAAACTGTCCATGATAACAACAGATAGAAGGTTGTGTATGAATGTGGAAAAAAATGGGAGGAAAAAAACCCCCCGATAATTTTCTAGAAGATGTCTTATTCGGTGAACTACCCAGTGATAAGTGAGTGATATAAACCCATGACCCCGAAGAGTGCAAGAGAGAATTCAGTTTAACCCCCTGATTCAACAAAAGACTTCACCAAAGGCCAATGATCTTCATGACTAGTCTAACTGATATAAGGCATTCTGCGGTCAGACAGAAAAGACTATTTGAATCCATGGAATACATGCTCCCGTTTCTAACATACCCCGACGTGACAATTGAGAACCACTCCGTCGCTGTTTTGGGCCATGACAATAACAATTTAAGGAAACCTACCCGTAATATTTATATTAGCGGCTATCAGCGTCTGCAGGATAGGACAGACGGGGGGGGGGGATGGGGGTGGGGGAAGCAGCTATTAATGAACCTGCTCCGTGATCAACAGAGATCTGTGATTGTATCCCGCAAACACTGGTCGGTGGAACGCCAAGCTGAGTTGCGTCGTGTTTTACTGGGAACAAACATGAAAGTCCAAACATTGATAACAAAAAAAAAAAAATCAGGTGTAACAATGTGAAAGTGATGGAGGCAACTAAATGAGACAATAAATGTATCATCATAAGACAGGAGCTGTAACAGGATAAGGCGATAAAGGTAACAGGATAAAGCAGGAGCTGTAACAGGATAAGGTGATAAAGGTAACAGGATAAGACAGGAGCTGTAACAGGATAAGGCGATAAAGGTAACAGGATAAGACAGGAGCTGTAACAGGATAAGGCGATAAAAGTAACAGGATAAGACAGGAGCTGTAACAGGATAAGGCGATAAAAGTAACAGAATACGGCGATAAAAGTAACAGGATAAGGCGATAAAAGTAACAGAATACGGCGATAAAAGTAACAGGATAAGGCGATAAAAGTAACAGGATGACGCAGTAGTTACAACAGTACGGACATTGAACGTAACATGATCGATGGATTATTCAATAGGTTGAAAGTTCAGATGAAATAAGTCAAGTGCGGAAATGGCATTTTACAAGTGGTGTCGCGATGATAGGAAATCAAATGCGAGAAGGATGCCGATTAAAACAATTGTAGTTCATTATTTTTATATCATTCGTAAAATAACGCATACTCGCAGACCAACTGGATTTCAATATATTGATACAACCGTTCTGGGAAAATGTGTTGTAAAATGCCGCTCAACAACTAAAGTCATTATCTACAATTGTTCTCATTCATTCATTATTTAACTGTGACAAAATGTTGGAAAACGTGAACACATTGCGTCACACACAGATAAGAACTAAGTTAGCACGATGTCTCTAGTGGGAATGTTCACTTGTCATTAGACTTGTGCACATGCATGGAACAAGCAGAAAGTCCGTTCGATTAACTATGAGAGATGGTTTTTATACAAAATTAATCCACATGACAACTGAGCTTTTGAAGTAAATATCCTACTATTTATCCCTTTCGTGTATGAAATAAATACAATTTAAGGACAATATGAATCAGGACGTTTTGAGTAAATAAAGGGTAATGGGTGAAAGAGTGTGAGAAAATAGGGACAACAAGAAGTTTTCATTCCTAAATCTTCATTGGGCAATAGGTCAAACAGAATAGGGTAATTTAACCAGAATTATAAAAAAGATGTAGCAAAAGAGAAAATCTGTATAACTGGATAAGGTATTAGGTAAAACATGGTAAGGCAATAGGTTAAGCAGGAGGAGGTAATATGTTAGTTATGAGGAGGTAATAGGTTAAGCAGGAGGAGGTAATATGTTAGACAAGAGGAGGTAATAGGTTAGACAGGAGGAGGTAATAGGTTAAGCAGGAGGAAGTAATATGTTAGACATGAGGAGGTAATAGGTTAAGCAGGAGGAGGTAATATGTTAGACAGGAGGAAGTAATAGGTTAAGCAGGAGGAGGTAATATTTTAGACAGGAGGAGGTAATAGGTTAGATAGGAGGAGGTAATATGTTAGACAGGAGGAGGTAATAGGTTAGACAGGAGGAGGTAATATGTTAGACAGGAGGAGTAATAGGCTAGACAAGAGGAGGTAACAGGTTAAGCAGGATGAGGTAATTGGTTAAACAGCGTGAGGCGGTAGATTTCACGAGATGAGTTAATAGGTGCAAGAGGGCAAAACAATAGGTACATTAGCTTAAGGTAATAGATGGAGCAGGGTGATGTTACACATCACGAAACAGACTAAGGTTTTTGGTGCAACGCGCCGATTCATGGGTGCAACTGGGTGAGACAATAGATAGGCAGGTGTTTTTGTATTCAGGTTAAATAAGAAATTTGGATACATGTAGTAAAATAGTGCGTGCTAGATTAAATCACTTTGGATACATGTAGTAAAATAGTGCGTGTTAGATTAAATCACTTTGGATACATGTAGTAAAATAGTGCGTGTTGTGCGTGTTAGATTAAATCACTTTGGATACATGTAGTAAAATAGTGCGTGTTAGCAGTGGCGGCGTTAGGTAAGCGCGGGGCCTAGTGCCAGCAATGACCCCGCGGGGCCAGAGTACTAGTAAAGATCGCTAAGCACCAGTATGCTATGGTATTTAAAAATATGAAATATCTTGATTATTATGTAATTTTAATACCGCATGTCACCTTTTTATTAAATTATTACAAGTCCATTATTTTCTCTGGTCTTTAAACAACGGTTTATTCTTATCGAAAAATGACGTGCCGGTTACGACGTGATTTAAAATGCCATTTATTGGCAGACATATTGCAAAATAATGCGTTTTGCTAATTGAAAGTGAACTGTGGATGTCGACATGCAGGATACCTTGACCCTAACTTATTACAATACCGAATCACGTATTATTAGCCATGCAGTAATTAACATTTGACAGACATGCATGTTTTATGACTGTCTTCCACTAATAGATGTCAAGTTCCGTGGTTTCTTCTTATGTACAGTTAGTAAACCACTTACTACTCACAGACGAAAGTTCACGTTTCTAATTAATGTTTCTGATCGCACCACTACCGAGACACTGCCATTCCGATGACACAGTTTTCTAAAAATAACTATTTTAGTAAATCTATTGTGAATGACGTGTACAAAAATAAAGGGGATTGGCTGAATGGTACATCTGACCTATTTTCCGCTAACGATGTAATGCTTTCAAAGACGTCTAGAGCTACGCTACGGAATTTGACTTTCAAAAAGGATTACAAGAGTGCCTCTTTCGCGTTTCTTTACAATCGTTTCCAGCATACGTTTCACCATCCAGTCTTTGGTTCTACATGTATAGACTATTAACCAGGACGAGACATGTTCAGGACCGAAACGCGGGGCCTACCTAAGCGCGGGCCTGGGGCAGTCGCCCTAGTTGCCACCCTCAAACGCCGCTCCTGCGTGTTAGATTAAATCACTTTGGATACATGAAGTAAAATGTGTTTGTTAGTGAGAGAGTTCGCTAATGACAAGATTAGAACTTTTTAAAAAATCGATATATTAATGCAAACTGTAAATATGTGTATCTAGGTAATAGCAGGTATAACATTAGTCCAACAGCCACGGTTGTCAGTCAATGACTGGATTTAGTACCAATTTGTGTCTTAACGCGAGCAAAAAATGTGGTGAATGGCTAGATTTCCGGTTGAGAACTTTTATCTTATAATTATTATTGTACTTTTCCTTGTTTTCTGATGTCAACTGACAACTGTTTTAAATGCCTGGGTGTTTAATTAGCCAAAATAGTTCATGCCGATGGTATTGAAATGTTACTCTCTAGTGTTTTGGAATTTTGACCTACTTGCACCACAAGAAGCTTTGTGAGCTTCTGAAACAAGTGAAATCAGGACCGTTGGTCTGTATTTACGGATGATGATCTATTAGCACTTGGATAGCGTTCCTCTAATATCAGTGCATAATCTGAACGTTTATTTACTTTACCTAGCTGCCCTGGTTGTTTACCTGGTAACTGGTAACTTAACCGATTACTTTCCCAGCAAACTACCCGGTAGTCTACCTGGTTACCTACGTGTCTTCTAATCCACTGACTCGGTTACCTACCTGTTGAGGCTAGCCAAGGTGCAACGCAGCAAGTCACATGTGTTACGTCTCAGGTAGCTAGCGATAACAAACAGAGGGCGAGAGGCGGGGGCTTAGATGAGTGAGACCGGAGGACTTCAAACTATGTCTTAAGACAATCAGTGATTCGCGATCTAAGACACGTGTGTGGCCGTATCGGGATGCTATTTATGAGAGAGGGCTCAACGGGGATACGTCATAAGGAAGGAGGGATGAATGCGGTATAAGAGATTTATTTCGACAACTAAAGAAGTAATTGGCTCACGCGATAGCAGGAAAATTGCAGGCTATGGGCATTGTACATCAATTCTATGCAAAGAAAGTAACAAGGACCTATTTCATGGCTTATAAATAAATTGCATTTAAATCTTTCAATTTTTTCCCTATTACGGTGTTTACAACGACCACTGTTGGCCTTGAATATACCAGCGATTCACAAATACAGAGACGTTACAAGAATAGGATTTTTTAAACTTACATTGTCCAGGGCAATGTAACTCCATCAGCTAGTACAAACTCCCAGAGTCTAGATACTGCTTCGTAAATCGTCACATCTTTGCAATGTTAAGTCTTAACAGTGATACATATTTACAATATCGAAACCTTTATAATTAATAGCAATTCTTATCTTTAAAAAGTCTTTACGAACTATTAATTTTATAATAATAAATTGATTAATTAATATATGGTGCTGTATCCCAGTAAAGAACCGGATTCACAGCGCTTTACATGAAGATAATTACATAAATACAATAATTAAATAAACATTCATATCATAGTAATCACAAATATGAAGGTACATTACACATAAGCTACTTTAATCGTTGAAAGAAATGCCTCGTTAGTATTTATTATTATTGTTATGCCAAAGCTCAAAATCCAACCAGCCTTCGAACAAACATCTGATATCAAACATCATTCACCATTAGTTTTTTTTTTCCAACATTTGAGGACTATGGTCGTAAACCTTATAAAATCTTAAGAAAATCCGATCATAATCGTCATGCTCCAAAATTATCATTGTATGCCTTTCATTCGCCTGACAACAGACCTGTTATAGATTCACTACATAAAATTACCCATGGCTTCTTCAAAGACATCGTGGCCGGGTTACGGAAACGGTCGAAGTTTCTTTCTTTCGACGAGTTCAAATTTCTGGCCAGTTTAGACAACCTGACATAGTGGTAGTTGCTATAATCATCCCTGTGGTTGTTTCTCCATTTCTTGTATACCCAGGTGGCTAAATGCCAGGATGTTAGCCCCGTGAAGCTCTCAATCAAGCCCCCCTCCCCCTCTTCTCCTACCAACTGAACTTTTCAGCCGTGTCCCGACACTTTACCTTCACCCTCCTTCTGTCGTCCAGACCCTGGTTAAAATGTTGACTGTTTTAAGATACGATCTTACTAAACACTCACATCTTACACGACTTCGACAATTATACAATTACTCCGTCCGTTGTAATAGATTCACTCAAAGATATATAGTCTAACAGAATTTAAAAAGAATAAATGTTAATATTTTAAAAACGATATAAGATTTCATTTAAAAGTTGGGAATCCCCAACACTTGGATTTCATAAGTATTTAATTCATTAAGGCGGCTGGGTAGCAAAGTCAATTGTGCGCTCGCCTCACAAGCTGAGGGGCTTGGGATCGAGCCCACGAAAAGGCACTACAAAAATGTTGAGAAATGACTAACGCTAAGAAAGTCATCCGCTAAACCTGGAGAGGGATGGGCGCCGCCAACGTCTATAAGCCCGATAATGTTCTAATGGAACCATTAGAATCCCATATGACCGGGAAAAAAAAGAGATTATGCAACTAAAAAAATTTAAAAAAAAAAAAATTCCATTAATATCCATAAGTCATTTTGTAAAAAAAAAAAAAAGCCATTGGTCTTAAATTCCATTAGTAATGAACTGTATATATATTTAAACTTGTAGCTATTAGTATTTTGTGTTTAGCAAAATATTTTTTGCATGATGTCCCGTATTCCACTCACCCACAGGTACCTCAACCACGCCTCGAGCAGGGCAGACCTACGAGGAGATGGTCATCTCTAAGGTGCTGGAGTCCTACAGAATGCGCACCATATTCAGTCGACCGGTGCGTAATTTCACTGATTCACTGACGGTGTCATTCGCTGTTCAACTGACGCAGATCATGGGACTGAACGAACAAGATCAAGTGTTGACCTTGAACATTTGGGATCAGATTGTGAGTCTTTAGTTTTGGCTCTTATCTACGTTTCTGTTTTCGGTGATCTTATTGTTAGGGTTGTGGTCTACTATTTCCTCTACAATAGGTCTATGCAAAATAAACTTTAAATTTGTAATGTCGTACAGTGCTTATTAACCTACCGGTCAGTGCATAATAACATTTAATACCAGTCAGTGCAAAATATAACAGGTAATACCAGTCAGTGCACAAAATAACATGTAATACCAGTCAGTGCACATAATAACATGTAATACCAGTCAGTGCACATAATAACATGTAATACCAGTCAGTACACATAATAACATGTAATACCAGTCAGTGCACATAATAACATGTAATACCAGTCAGTGCACAAAATAACATGTAATAGAAGTCAGTGCACAAAATAACATGCAATACCAGTCAGTGCACATAATAACATGTAATACCAGTCAGTGCACAAAATAGCATGTAATACCAGTCAGTGCACAAATTAACCCGTAATTTTCAGGGTATAATAAATTTTCTATCCGGACTGAGCATAGTTATCTGTGTTATCGGACTGTCCATAATAACCTTAATCTCGGTGTATGCATAGATGTCTTTTGTCTTTTACTCTCCCAAGTTACCCCTATAACATTCACAACAAGCGTGTTTCTAAAATAAAAGTATTTCATTACAATAATTGTATACCCCAAAGAAACTTATATTCCAACATAATTATATCACGACTGACTTATGCCCCCAAAAGTATACCTAAACTAAAGTATACCCCAACAAAACTTATATCCCAACACACATACATATGAAAAATAAATAGACCCCATTAAACGTTACATGTCAACAAACTTGTGTCCGAAAATATATCCCAAAAACGTGTATCCGATAAAAAGTATGTGTATATCTTATTTCATCAAACCAACATCCCACTTCACCCAGTTACCGACCCCCCGACAGAGTCCTCACTCCACCCCTACCCCCTCTCCACTCTTGCCTTTGTGGTAGACGATGACGCCGGGTTGCATCTTTGTTGTGACACGCTCTGATGACACGTATTTCCAGTCTAATGAATCTCATCTTAAGATGAAGTAGATCCGGCCTCCTGTCCGCCCCCTTCCTCCCCCCCCCCCCCCCCGACAGCTGGCAGAGGTAATGAAGCTTTGAGGCCTAGCTTGACTCTCTCACTGATCGCTTGATGGGATGGTGGCTCCCCTCACTTGCAGTATTAGAAACAGATGGTGCTCTCAATTAGATCCAGCTCTTTCAGAGAGGTTCTGAGAGAGGAAGTGAGGGGAGGGGATGTATCCTTATGAATGAAATAAAAACTTGATCGGTTCCCTTTGTAAGGTGGAAATCAGTAAATATAGTCGGTAATGGCGGGTGAACTAGACTGAACGAGACGTGGTTCTAAACATAAAGTGCCAATGGGGTGAACTAGAGAAGTGGTTCTAAACATGCAGTACCAATGGGATGTACTAGAGAAATGGTTCGAAACATTAAGTAATAATAATAATAATATGATAATTTATATAGCGCTATATCCCAGCTAGGAGCCGGGCTCACAGCGCTTTACATGGATATAACAATACATATATTAATTAAAGAAACATTCATATCACACTAACTACATAAATGACAAGACGTTATACATCAGCTACGTTAATCATTAAAAGAAATGTTATTTCATTAACATTGAAAATAAATATTAAAAAGATGTGTCTTAAGTGCAGTCTTGAAGGACTTAGCAGTTAAAATACTACGGATGTGTACTAGAGAAGTGGTTTCAAACAGGCAGTACCAATGGGGTGTACTAGAGAAGTGGTTCTAAACAGGCAGTAATAATAGTGTACTAGAGAAGTGGTTTTAAACAGGCAGTACAAATTGGGTGTAGTATAGAAGTAGCTCTAAACAGGCAGTACCAATGGTATGTACTAGAGAATTGGTTTTAAACAGGCAGTACCAATGGGGTGTACTAGAGAAGTGGTTCTAAACAGGCAGTAACAATGGGGTGTACAAGAGAAGTGGCTCTAAACAGGCAGTACCAATGGGGTGTACTAGAGAAGTGGCTCTAAACAGGCAGTACCAATGGGTGTTGTTATACACCAATAATTATAGTGCAGAAATGAAACAAAATACACATTTTGAAATACAAAAAATAAAATAATAAAATTGTCGCATGGACTTTTTCCTCAAATTACATTGTAAAGGAATTACATAGATCAGTTTAAACGTTTCCTTAATAGTTTACCTCAAAATATCCAGGAGTGAATTATATTGCATGAGCTAAGTAGTTTAGGCATATGAGCTTGGATTGTGTTTTCTTTAGTCTAGAATTCAAATGCCTAATTTTTTTAAAGTAATCTTTTTAGTAGTTAACATGAAGTGATAATTAAACAATACTTATTAAGTTAAGATTACAGAAATATCTCATGTAAAATCACACTGAGCAAAGGTAAAAAAATTTGGCCCTAAAATATCTTTTAGAGCCATCAATTAAAATATCCTTTAGAACTACCGATCAAATTATTCATTACTGCAACCATTTAATAAATCTATTAGTAAAATCAATTAAATTATCTACTGGAAAAGCCAAATGAAGTTTCTTTGACAACAAGCAATTAAAATATATATTACAACGAACAATTAAAATATATATATTAATATGAAATTGAAATATCTATTAGAAAAGTAAATTAAAATATCAAATAGAACAACGAATTAAAATATCTATAAGCACAAAAAATTTAAATATCTATTAGAACAACTACTGAAGATGTCTGTTAGAACAACAAATGTTTAAATCATTTCTTCCTCAGTCCTGGTACGATGTCCAGCTAGAATGGAATGTCGCACAAAACGGAAACGTCTCAAAGGTCAGGATCCCGTGTGAAAATATTTGGACACCAGACATTAAGCTTCATAACTAGTAAGTCAAACGTAAGATTAAACCATTGTGGTCCACAATAAAAATGTAGGTCTAGCGTGAGATTAAACCATTGTGGTCCACAATAAAAATGTAGGTCTAGCGTAGGTCTAGCGTGAGATTAAACCATTGTGGTCCACAATAAAAATGTAGGTCTAGCGTGAGATTAAACCATTGTGGTCCACGATAAAACTGTAGGTCTAGCGTGAGATTAAACCATTGTGGTCCACAATAAAAATGTAGGTCTAGCGTGAGATTAAACCATTGTGGTCCACAATAAAAATGTAGGTCTAACGTGAGATTAGATCATCATAGTCCACAATAAAAATGTAAGTCTAAAGTGAGATTAGACCATCGGGGTCAACAATAAAAATTATACCTTCAGAAATGATTCGTCCAAATAGAAATCAGAGCTTCATAATCGAAATAAAGACAAAATCTTAAACTTAACTTTACATTTGGAAATAATAACTCTGCATCATGCGTTATGGGATATACCGTATATACTCGTTCTCTGGCCCGTTCTGGTAGAGCAGGGATGCCCAAAGTCCACCCCGCGGGCCAAAACCGGCCCGCGAAGCAATTTTTACTTGCCCGCGACCTCATCTGAAATAATTAATTAACTAACGTATTATTTTTTAGCAACATTAAATATAAGAAAAGTCGACAAGTTTTACCGTTTTGATAACGTCAAAGGACGGCAAAAGTCAATAACATTGTATTGTTTACCAATTACTAGACTTCAGTCTTAAAGACTGACAAGGGGAACAAATGTATTTGGTTCTGTTTGTTCTGCTGTCTATGACGTTAATTAACCAAGTAAATGATATATTTATTTATTGCTGAGCACAGTTGACTAGCAAAATTTGTCTGTAACAAAGTCAGCTTAGTCAGGTTGTATCATTCATAAAGAAGTTCTTTGTGCTAAACACCTTTCATGTGATCGTGTCCTTAAGCAAGTGATAATGATCTCTATTTGCTCTAAAATCCGGCTTCACAGCCAGTTTTAGCAGTGTCTTCATGACATCCAGAGAGAATACAAAGATGTTATGTATGACAATGATATAAGATTGTTTAGTCGGGGGACAGCACTTCAGCGCGTCTACACCTTAAAAAAGAAATTGGGCAGTACATGGAAAGGAAAAAACATTTCCAGAACTATCTGATGCTGCTTGTCTTGCATAGTTTGCATTTTCGGTTGATAAGAAAAGACATATAAACCTTCTTAACACAATTCTCCAAGGGCACAATGCAGTTGTAAGCCAATTATATCAAGGACTTTGGGAACAAGCTGCAACTTTTTCAAAGGCAACTTTTTCAAATGCAGCCTAATACCACACATTTCCCCTCACTGCAGGAAATCATGACAAGTTTACCAGAAAGAAGCTTCGGGTATGCATAGGTATGATGCAGATATCACATCCTTGGCTGATGAATTTCAAAGACGCTTTCATGACTTAATAACTATTGAAAAGATAAACATGGTTGTTTTTGTTAAATCTTCATATTTCTCTGTAGATTTTGATAATACTGCGGCATTCTGCAGGTGGAAATCATTGAGCTGCAAACTGATGCTGAGTGTCGCAGCAGACAATTTCTTCTCTTTGACTTTTAGAGTAAGCTTCATGGTTAAAGAGAGATTAAAAGGAATTCGAAAAATTTGTTTTAAAAAAATGCTTAGCTTGTTTGGCTCGACAAACTTGTGTAAGTAGACATTTTCAGTTATGAATTTTAACAAGATCTGTGTGAGGACGAGAATAAGTGACTCTCAACTACGGGATATCATGCGCATCAAAACCATGTCATTGAGCCTGGCCTCACCTATTTACTGTATCCAAATATCTCAGTTTCACCATTCACATTAAAATTTTACAATAAAAACTCACCATACTATGTCATTTTTTAAATATTATTTTAATCCGGCCCGCGAATATCTTTGGATAAAGGAATATGGCCTGCCATGCAAAAAGTTTGGGCATCCCTGTGGTAGAGCAATTTTAATTTGGTAGAATGTAGAACTTAATTCTTGATGATCTACAATTAAAAAAAAAACCCATCTTAAATGTTAATGCAGGGTTCACCTATGACCCCCTAGTAAGCCGACCCCCCTCCCACCAACATTTTCCCCTAGATTTTGTCCAAATATAGTCGGCTTTAGAACGAGTATATACGGTAATATGTTTTTTTTAAAGGTATTTTTCAAACTGAATTTCAAAATCATTTAATCAAACACTTTTCAAGAATTATTAATACCTAAATCAAGCAATTAATTTTCTCTACGGTTCATTTGATGATTACACTTAATAATCCTGTTAGAAGTTTAAAATATAAATTAATACATCAAGCTGCAAGTGTAATATACGAGTGAAATTTTCAACAAAGATAATTGATTAAGCCGAGACGAACATGTCACCATTATTTTTATGTTTAGAAAATCAGAAAATGTTCATTTGTTGTTTTACATTTTCAAGACCCTTATATACTTAGCTCGTTATGACGTATATACTCAGATCGTTATGACGTATATACTCAGATCGTTATGACGTATATACTCAGATCGTTATGACGTATATACTCAGATCGTTATGACGCATATAATCAGATCGTTATAACGTATATACTCAGAACGTTATGACGTATATACTCAGATCGTTATGACGTATATACTCAGATCGTTATGACGTATATAATCAGATCGTTATGACGTATATACTCAGATCGTTATGACGTATATAATCAGATCGTTATGACGTATATACTCAGATCGTATTGACGTATATAATCAGATCGTTATGACGTATATACTCAGATCGTACTGACTTATATACTCAGATCGTACTGACGTATATACTCAGATCGTACTGACTTATATACTCAGATCGTACTGACGTATATACTCAGATCGTACTGCCTTATATACTCAGATCGTTATGACGTATATACTCAGATCGTAGTGACGTATATACTCAGATCGTATTGACGTATATACTCAGATCGTATTGACGAATATAATCAGATGGTTATGACGTATATACTCAGATCGTTATGACGTATATAATCAGATCGTTATAACGTATATAATCATATCGTTATGACGTATATACTCAGAACGTTATGACGTATATACTCAGATCGTTATTGCGTGTATAATC
>MUZC01002510.1:539536-556323 GCA_002072015.1 Radix auricularia
TCAGATCGTTATGACGTATATACTCAGATCGTTATGACGTATATAATCAGATCGTTATGACGTATATAATCAGATCGTTATGACGTATATAATCAGATCGTTATGACGTATATACTCAGATCGTTATGACGTATATACTCAGATCGTTATGACGTATATAATCAGATTGTTATGACGTTTATACTCAGATCGTTATGATGTATATTTAGATCGTATATACGATGAACTTTGACTTGACTTATCTATACAGACGCTCCTTCAATACAAAAGATTATTGCGTCCACAGACCATTCCGGTCTGTTGACAAGTGATGCAGCGTTCACAGACCACGGCTATGATGGTTCCACGCATTACACAGCCGCTTTTATTTCCCTAACTAGAGTGTTAGGTACCCACTGGGAGCTCGGTGGACTCAGGGATGCCCTTGTCCCCGGGAACAAATCCTTGCCTTCACATGGATTTGAACCCGTGACCATCGGTACGCCAGCCGAGTCTTCAGACCATGTTGACTATTTTAAGAACTTATTTTAAACAACACATTTGATATTTTACAATTACAACATGACTTACTAACAATATATCGCTGAGCTACTAATATTTACAGTTTTTAGAAGTTTGTGTTGTATTCATTAGGAAAATACAGTCAAACCTCTCATAACGAGCACATCTCAAAACGATCTTTTCACATAATGAGGAATTGTACTTTTTAAAAATTGCTTCCTTAACGGCCGAAGATTTGCATAACGAGTGACGCAGAAAAGGAAAGTCTCTTTTTCCTGGAAATTCATTTATGATTCGACACTTCCGTCCCATCGTAATATTTATATGTCAAGCAAGGGGGTCTGCTGGCGTTTTATTTTCATTTGTTATCAGCCGTTTTTACAGTTTAGTATACATACAGAGGGTATTCGTAATAATTTTATATGCAAAGTGTAATAACCTGGGCTACAATTTCTTAGAAAAAAATCCTTTAAAAAAGACTATCATAAGATAGAAAAAAACTGTTGAAATGAAACGAAAAACCATTGAGGAAGGTAGCTAATTTAACGCTCAACTACAATTGGACAACGTTAAAAATCTGCATTATTCTCGAGGACAATTGAGGAGATAGATGCTTCAAATGTAGTGTCAAGAATGTTTACAAAAAGTTACGACACAATTTGAAGATTCTAAAGCGTCAGTAAAAACTAATGTCTTTGGACAGTTTTCTGATAAAAAAAACAAAATAATAATTAGTCGTAAATTCATATTTTTGTTGACGTATTTTGTTTCAAATCTAAATTGTATTCTAGTTGTTTCATTATTAAACAATTCATAAATAATTTTATTTGAAAAATGTAAATAATTTTTTTTAATTAGTATTTTTTTTTTCAGCATAGAACGGATTATCGTAGTTTACACTGATTTGTAGGAGAAAAATTGTTTTGTATAACGATTTTTTCGCTTTAAGAGTATTAGAGTAAGACTCTGGAACGAAAAATCTCGTTATAAAAGTTTTGACTGTATAGACTAAATCAATTTCTTTTATTACCAAGTATTAATAATTAAATTTAGGTTGTATTAAGTGCATACTAAGTAGTTTATATAATTTTTAATAGAGACTAAATAATTGTACTATTTTACCAAGTATAGACTCAACCAGTTGTCTATTATGTAAACAAGGTATGGGTTAGCCTGACCGGACGTATCAAAACAGCGAACGTTTCGGCAAAGAGCCTTTATCAACGAACATACAAGACACAGAAAAAACGAAAATAAAAATGAAGGAACTTAGCTGCGGTGGAATCCGAAGTATCCAAAGAAAAAGTGAAACTGAGAGATGACAGAGCGATTATATATAGGAAAGCAGAGAGGGGGCGGGGCAAGCGCCTAGGTGGACAAAGAAAAGACCATATTCATCCCATGTGGTGCAATTGTACCGTGACTGTCTATTAATCTGTTTTCAATCTGGACTCTCGTGGGTGTGTTTGTGCACGAGACAATAGCAGTGACTGCCAGGTCCTTGACACCCATATGGTCGCGTCCATTGAAGTGACGGGAGACGGGGCACTGTTTATCTTGTGTAATCGCCCTAATGTGTTCAGACATTCGGCACGACAAAGATCGTCCCGTCTCTCCTATGTATTTCAAAGGACAGCGCTTACACACAATGGTGTAGACAACGTTGCGGCTAGCGCAGGTGAAACCATCCTTAATCATAAATAGCCCCTTAGGGAAGTTTATCTGTTCAGCTTGCAAAACAAAAGGACATGTCTTACACCGAGGTCGGCCGCATGGTACAGTACCCAGATGCGGGGGGGATGTTGGGAGGCGGGTGCGAACCAGAAGATCACGTAGGTTTCTGTCCCTCCTAAATACAATTAGGGGTGGGGTGGAGAAAATGTTGTTGGTCTCAGGGTCCGCAAGGAGGATAGTACGGTTCTTCATGAATATTTCTTTGGCTTTGATGTTGTGTGGATGATAAGTGAGAACAAGCTTGCTCCTTTGGTTGGTATCACGGGTGCGTGGTAAAAAGGCGTCGGCACGAGTGAAGTTTTTGACCCGCTGAAGCGCATGTTGGAGCGTGGCTTCAGGATATGACCTTTGTCTAAAAAACTCCACCATTTCCAAAGCCTTTTCCCAAAAGTCCTCCTGAGATTGACATAGTCTACGGAGTCGAAGAAGTTGAGAGAAAGGAATGGAGTCCTTACAAGTTTTGGGATGAGAAGAAGGGTACAGAAGATAACAGTGGCTGTCTGTGGGTTTAAAATAGGCTGAAGTGAGGAGGCAGTTTTTCTGGAGAGTAACAGTGATATCAAGAAAATTGACAGAGAGTTCAGAAATTTTGTAGGTGAACCTAATGGATGGGTGGAAGGAGTCAACAAAGTTGATAAAAGTGTCCAGTTCACTTCTCTCCATATTAGTCACCCCGATACCGTCATCTATGTACCTCTTGTAGAATTCAGGGAGGCGACCAGTGTATTCCTGTTCCACTCTGTGTTCAANCATCTGGGTACTGTACCATGCGGCCGACCTCGGTGTAAGACATGTCCTTTTGTTTTGCAAGCTGAACAGATAAACTTCCCTAAGGGGCTATTTATGATTAAGGATGGTTTCACCTGCGCTAGCCGCAACGTTGTCTACACCATTGTGTGTAAGCGCTGTCCTTTGAAATACATAGGAGAGACGGGACGATCTTTGTCGTGCCGAATGTCTGAACACATTAGGGCGATTACACAAGATAAACAGTGCCCCGTCTCCCGTCACTTCAATGGACGCGACCATATGGGTGTCAAGGACCTGGCAGTCACTGCTATTGTCTCGTGCACAAACACACCCACGAGAGTCCAGATTGAAAACAGATTAATAGACAGTCACGGTACAATTGCACCACATGGGATGAATATGGTCTTTTCTTTGTCCACCTAGGCGCTTGCCCCGCCCCCTCTCTGCTTTCCTATATATAATCGCTCTGTCATCTCTCAGTTTCACTTTTTCTTTGGATACTTCGGATTCCACCGCAGCTAAGTTCCTTCATTTTTATTTTCGTTTTTTCTGTGTCTTGTATGTTCGTTGATAAAGGCTCTTTGCCGAAACGTTCGCTGTTTTGATACGTCCGGTCAGGCTAACCCATACCTTGTTTACGTCTTTCCCATTATTTTGTATAAGCCTGATTGCAGTCCTACCCCTCATTTTGTCTATTATGTCACGTATTGAATATCGTGTGATGTGCAGAATTTAAGAGTTATGTGGTTGTACCGAAAATCGGCATCCTTCCGTCTCGCAAGACGATGGTGCATCACCATTGGGTTCGGTTGCATTTCCTCGTGTGGCTGTGCAGTCCTTGAGTGACAGTCTTTACCGCAGCTTTTGCACACGAATTCTGTGCTTACCAATGTTGTGGCCTTTCTCCTAGCTCTTCTCCATCCTGTGCTCCTCGGCTACCAGGATGCCCTCTTTTACAACTGTGTGCCACGTAGATCGGTCTTCTGGCTTACCCTCTCAGGCGATTGTGTGTATTGTGGCTGCTTTCGTATCCCTTCGGCCGACATCTTTAAATCGCAGACGTGGGCGACCTGTCTTCCTCTTTGGGAACGTCCTTAAAGTACGTCACGCTCCAGAAAGGGGTTGTAAGAAAGTGTGACCATTTGTCACAGGGGGTAGGGGACGGGGGTGTCCGGCCATGTGTGACGTCACGGTGTTTTATGTCAAATTTTAATTACTTTGTTAATAAAAAAAATATATTTTGTACGAAAGTGTGACGTACTTTAAAGGGGGGGGGGTATGAGATTTGTGACAGGGGAAGGGAGGGAGTTAAAATGGTCAAAAAAAGCGTTACATACTTTATGGACGGTCCCTTTCCTGTACCAAAAATTGAAAATGATTAAGCGATGAATCAAGTATTTATATTATGTATGAGGTGTACCCTTTGATATCCCAAGGCAATCGACACCACCACTATCTAAACAAGGTAATCATCTCTAGCGATATCAGCTGAGGTAATCAACCCTAGTGATATCCCAGCTGGGTTAATCAACTCTAGTGATTTCCATCCATGCTGGGGGTAATCATCCCTAATGATATCTCAGCTGAGGTAATCAACCCTAGTGATATCTCAGCTGAGGTAATCAACCCTAGTGATGTCCATCCATGCTGAGGGTAATCATACCTAATCATATCTCAGCTTTGGTAATCAACCCTAGTGTTATCCCAGCTAAGGTAATCACCCCTGGGGATGATCCAAACTAGGACAATCAGCTCAGATGTCTACACCCTATTGCACATAACTTCTGTTCATTTTAATTTAGTTAATTTCACCAGGGTGATACCTCATACATGCAAACAAAGAACACAATAAAAATAAGTTCTGCTTATAAAATAATTAAACCGACATCTAGAGCCGTACAAACACGGCTGTGCCGATTCTACTATTAAGAGGCACATCTGGGACCCGAGGGCGTGTTCAAATCAACGCAAGTCACAGATCCATCACCGACGGCCGCCGTCTCCCCCCGTCTCGCACACAAAGACCAGGGATCACGTCGGTATTAGGGGAATCTTCCCACTGAGTCTGGCCATTTGAAAACTATGACGCATTTTCGGAATGGCTTCCTTCCATCCCACAATCCCACGCCATCGAGACGTTGTGTTTCGCTCACGTCCTGTGACGTAAGTCACGTGTTAGTTCATTTTTTTATTGACCACGGAGAAGATTGAATTCAGTTCCAGGATTTTCAGACAGAATAAGATTGCACTTTATTTTGTGGGTATTTTTTCGTCTTGTCTTACGAACTCTGTGACATACAGCTGTAAGGGAAACGTGGCATAGGCGTTGAGATGAGTTACAGAGGATAATCAAGCGTAATAAAATGTTGAACACACTGTTCAAAGTTATTACTCGTAACCGTCTTATATGCTAGATGTAGCAGTCACAGAAGATGGTAACTATTCTGAGTTAATAATTGCTCACTTCTACAAAGAACAACCAATATGTGTTTGAAGGGATAACACCTGAGAGTATAATTATGAGAAATCAGATGGGGCCGAATTTCCGTAAAGGCAGTTTCTTGTTCCCGGGGCCAAAGGTAATCATGTGACCATACAACTCCTAGCAATAGAGGGGAAAGAGCGGCTGAGCGATGTTCCACATGCTGTATTAATAGCCGTGGTCTGAGAATGCACCTATCAAAACGTAAGACGAAATTATCTTCTGTATTTAAACGAAATTATCTAACTTTAGTGGAAATCCAGTTGCGATCTTGTGGGAAGCTATGTCCATTGTTTCCTACCCATCCGTCACCCTCACCTAAATGTCGTCCTAAGCATTCAATGCTCCGTGTCATATATGTTATATATATAAATTTTATACCGCCAGTGCAAAGAAACATAGGCTAATACTCCATTCCCATTTCTTGGCCATCGTTGGTCTCGAGACATGCGCACTTCGGTTGATTGAAACAGGATCATTCCTGTTATTCAGATTTCTTCGTGCTTTTTCCCCCACTTCTTTCCCCCCTTTCTTTGCACTATCCATGATCATGCTGCGGCGAATGCTACGCCGCAGGTCGTATCTAGTTACGAATAATTTGACTAGAAAACAGTTCCGCGAAAATAATTAAGTATTTTAGAATTTTAACCCTATTAGAAATCCGCAGGGAATGTTAGAACCCGCAGTCGATTTTTTAATTCAAAGTCTTTGTACGAATTATATTTATTTTATTCATCTTCAGGTTATATCTGCGAACGAAGTCCATGTTTAAGACCCAGAATTTTATCCCCCAGACAAAGTTAAATTCGTATGTTCGTTCTTTCACCTACAAAACTCTTAACCCCAAACGGTATCAAAATCTAACGGCTATTAAAAACATGCCATAGATTTGATTAACGCGCTTGATATGTCGAGGTCTGATATCCCGAGAAAATTGAGACCAAAGCAAAACTTGGACAGAAATTCGGGTGTGTGCCTATATTGAAGTTGTGATTTGATGGTAATCGTTTGTCCGATTCCTACAGCTTATCGCTGTTACAATCTTAGGGAGCGAGATCGATACTAAGTTTCTCTCGGTGACATTGAGTTTTTCTGATTAAAAGAATTCGGGCCTAGAGCAATCATATTTCATTCCTTGGCAAGCTGCTCTTGGGTTGGCTGTGTGTTGGTCTGTCTATTTTGTCTGGTCTCTGAGTGGGAGGTGGCCAGTAAGTGTGATGTCATCTGAATTGTGTAAGTGCGCTGTCAATTGTTGTCTGAGATTCGTAGCTTGTAACTGTTGCGTGTGAGATGTGTATAGTTAGTGGTGTGTCTGAGATGTGTATAGTAAGTGGTGTGTCTGAGATGTGTATTGTAAGTGGTGTGTCTGAGATGTGTAGTAAATGACGCATGTAAGATGGTAACTAAATGGTATTTCTGAGATATCCTGTATTAAGTGGTGTGTTTGAGATGTGTAATAAGTGTTTTATCTGAGATTTGTAGTAAATTGAATGTCTGAGATGAGTAGTGAGTAGTGTGTCTGAAATGTGTATTAATGGAATGTCTGAGATGAGTAGTGTTTCTGAGATGTGTAATAAGTGGTGTGTCTGACATGTGTAGTAGGTGGAATTTCTGAGATGTGTATTGAGTGGTATGTCTGAGATGTGCTGCGAGTTGTGTGTCTGAGATGTTTAGTGAGTAGTGTGTCTGAGATGTGTAGTAAGTGGTGTGTCTGAGATATGTAGTGATTGGTGTGTCTGAAATGAGTAGTGTGTGATGTGTCTGAGATGAGTAGTGAGTGGTGTGTCTGAGATGTGTAGTAACTTGTGAGTCTGAAACGTGTGGTACGTGAAATGTCTGACTTGTTTGATCGTTTTGTCATTGGAGTACAACTTTCATCAAACTGATTTATTAAAGCTAATTTTACTTAGGCAAAGAATTATAGACATACTTTACTTTTGTTCAGTAAGATTTATTTTTTTAACAAAGACTTTTAAAAATTATAGATTGCTAAAAAGTAGTGAACATTTCTGCTAGAGTAAATGTTTTAGCTTCGACATCTTTGTTTTAAAATTTTAAAGTTGATTGTAACTTAAGTAACCGAAAAAAACAAACAAATAAACCAACAAACAAAAAAACACCCCAAAACAAAGAAACAAAGGACTGCATTATTAAACCATTTAAAGCCACACTTGGATTTAAAAATTAAATAAATTCCAAACTGTAGAAACCAACATTTAGAGCAGGGTATAACATCCGGGCGAGAAGTTACTGTCAACACCCGTCCACTCTCAACGTTGACGTGTAAGGGGGAGGTTAATCAGTGTGAAATTTCCCTTTAATCTGATTATAATCTCCCCCTGTTATGATACCATGGTAAATCTCAATACCTTCCGAGGACAGCGCAGGAAATATTTTCAAGCCTTATTGATCCCACTTGATGACGAAATCAATTGAAATGAAAGCCGCTGGTCGCTGGGCCCCAAGCAGCATACAGACACGGAACGGAAATGGCCGCACTCGGCAGTGGTTTGTTATGAGAAGGGCTTTTCTCTTCCGGGAAACACACACATTGGTTTCTCTGTACATTGGAATGAACCTATGGGATTAACTCTTGTGTGGACTAACACCCCAAAGAGGCTTTTATACTACAGCTAGACGGGGAATTGCAGTACAATTACAGTTTTTGGGCATGCGATTGCTATTCCTGGTAGTTAATTGTAAATCAATAACACCGGTACACGCCTTTAAAGCACCCATTTAGATTATAGTTTACTCGTTCTCATAATCATTACCAAGAAGCAAATATGTAGTCAAATTATCCTAGAATAATTCTATATTAAGTTTAATATGTTAAGCATTTCATGTAATGTAGATTTGAAAAAAAAATGTTTTAAGTAGTTCAATAAATGTAAAAACATGTATTAATGAACAATTAATACTAGAATCACTCATATATACAAAATTATATTATTCTGTAAAAAAAAAAGTCCATTGAGAAATCTCAAACTTTCATGTGTTAAAAAAAATTTCTGAAATAATTTAAAACACTATTCGTGATGATTTATAATATTTTAGCATTTTTTACTATAAGGAGAAACGAAGTTGCAGATAGGGCTAAACATTTTATCGATTAAATATCGATTAAAATAAGATTCAATCGATAAAAATTCGACTCAAAGTTAAGAAATTTTTATATTTTTATTTTTCAATTTATTCATATTTAATTTATCTATACTAATAAAAGGGAAAGCCCTCACTGACTGACTGACTCACTCACTCATTCATCACTAATTCTCCAACTTCCCGTGTAGGTAGAAGCATGAAACTTTGGGAAGTTGTTGGTTACCCTCTCACGACGAAAATTGGCGAAAAAGAATTTTAAAATATTCGCTCATGTGGGGCTGGGGGCCCTAAAACATTTTTTTCCTTATATGGGCTATATAAAAATCGAAAATCACCAATTTTCCTATTTCCCGTGTAGTTAGAAGCATGAAACTTTGGAAATCTTTTGAGTACATGCTCTTGACGATAATTAAATGGACAAAAAGGTAAATTTCCCACTCATGGGGGACGGGGCCCAAAAACGTTTTTTCCTGATATAAGCTATATAAAAAATGAAAATCACTAATTCTCATATTTTCCGTGTAGGTAGGACCATGAAAATTAGGAATTTTTTTTAGTACACGCTCCCGACAAAAACTGCCAAAAAAAAAAACGTTAAAATTCCCTCACATGGGGGACCGGGGGCCCAAAAATAGTTTTTCTTATATTAAAAATCGCCTAATCACTAATTCTCCAACTTCCCGTGTAGGTAGGAGCATGAAATTTTGAGAAGTTGTTGGGTACCCTCTCATGACGAAAATTGGCGAAAAGGAATTTGATAAATCTCGCTTATGTGTGGCCGGGGGCCCAAAAACATTTTTTTCCTTATATGGGCTTTATAAAAAAAAAAAAATCAACAATTTTCCCATTCCCCGTGTATGTAGAAGCATGAAAATTTGGAAATTGTTGAGTACGTGCTCTCGACGATAATTTTTTTTTAAATCGTTAAATTTTCCACTCGGGGGGGTCGGGGTCGCCCTAAACGTTTTTTTCCTAATATGGGCTATTTAAAAATTGAAAATCAGTAATTCTCCTATTTCCCGTATAGGTAGCAGCATGAAACTTTGGAAATTGTTTGAGTACACGCTCCCAAATAAAATTGAAAAAAATGATTTAACTCCCTCTCATGGGGGGCCGGGGGGCCCAAATATAGTTTTTCTTATAATATAAACCGACTCATCACTAATTCTCCTATTTTCCGTGTAGGTAAGAGCATGAAATTTTGGGAAGTTGTTGGGTACCCTCTCACGACAAAAATTGGCAAAAAATAATTTTAAAAATCTCGCTCCTGTGGGGCCCGGGGCCAAAAACATTTTTTTCCTTATATTGGCTCTATAAAAATTGAAAATCACCAATTTTCCTATTTCCCGTGTAGGTAGGAGCATGAAACTTTGGCAATGTTTTGAGTACACGCTCCCGGCAAAAATTGGCAAAAAGAATGTTAAAACTTCCTCTCATTAGGGGCCTTGGGCCAAAATATAGTAGTTCTAATATTAAAACCGACTCATCACTAATTCTCCAATTTTCTGTGTAGGTAGGAGCATGAAATTTTAAGAAGTTGTTTGTACCCTCTCACGACGAAAGTTTGTGTAAAAGAATTTTGAAATACACACTCATGGGGGCCGGGCCCCAAGACCGTTTATTTTCTCTAATATGAGCTATATAAAAATTGAAAATCTATAATTCTCTTATTTCCCGAATAGGTAAAGGCGTGCAACTTTGGGGGGGGGGGTTGGGTTCTTAAATACACTTCCACGATGGTAGCAGGTGAAAACATATTAAAAATATATCTTACTGGGGGCCTGGGGCCCAAATATAGTTTTTAATGCACTCACTCACTCCATCATTAATTATCACTAAGTCTCCAACTTCCCGAGTAGGTAGGAGCATGAAAATATGGGAAATCGTTGAATACCCTCTCAGGACGAAAAGGAAATTTAAAATTCCAAATTATGTTGGGCTGGGGCCCAAAAACTATTTCTCTTTATCTGTAAAAATTGAAAATCATTATTTGTCCTTTGTGCCGAGTATGTAGATCTTTAATCTCTGGGAAGTTGTTGAGAACACTTCCTCGATGGTAATAGGTGAATATATATTTAAATTATCATTTTCTGCATTTCGGAGGCCCCACTGTAGTTTTTCTATTAAATGAGCTATTAAAAACTGAAAATTACTGCTTCACCCATTTCCTGTGTAGGTAAAAGTATAACGCCTTCTGTAGTTGTTTAGTAACACCCAGCGATGGTAATAAGGAAAGTAATTATATACATTTTTAAAATTTCCACTCAATGGTGGCCGGGGGCCCAAAACCTTTCTTTCCCCCTAAAATGGGCTATATAAAACTAAATCAACACTAATTCTCAAAGCTTCCGTGTAGATAGAAGCTTGAAAAATATTAAATCATTTCTCTCTATGAGGACGATTGCCTAGATATAGGTTTTTTCTCATAATGATTAGTTATAAAAAGGCGCATTTTTTATTAACTAAAATCCTAATTTACCGCAGCAAAGCGCGGGTAAATTGCTAGTAAACAATAAAATAGCCCAGATCACAGGATCTGCATCGCTGAGGAACATAGTAAAACAGTCCATAACAGTTTAAAAAATTAAAAAATATTATTTTTCTCTATATATTAAAGACAGGGGAAAAAAACTAAATAAAACAAAAAATGTCAATTACCAGTTTTTGTTACTTCCCTTGAGTTGTTTGGCTTTAATTGAAATTAATCATTAAATAGTGAAATTAATCGTTAATTTTTAAAAATTTAACGATTACATTTAAATTAATCGTTACCAGCCCTAATATATAAATGAAAGTATGTTTGTCTGTCAGTCTGCATGTCCGTTATAGCCTACTACACCATTCATCCGATTTCCATGAAACTTTTGGATATTGTTTTGCACACTCCCAGGATGGTGACTGGCTATTTTGTAAAAATTTTAATGGGTCTCTGGGGGCCTCTAATGATGTTTTTTTTTCCTGATATGAGCTATATAAAACTAGTTTAAGCTTTAGCTTTTGTGTAAATAAATAGAACGGGATAAAACCTGGTATATAAAAACTTGAGAGAACTCATAATGTCCGTTTCTCCGTGGTCGGAGGACCAAAAATTCTTTTTTCACAAACGTTTAAAGTTTAAATACACCATTCAATTTTATAAGATCTTGAGCACTATAGATAAGTTAATTCATTATAAATCTGGTTTAAATGAACAGGTGTTTCGAACTTTCAATACTACAACGAATACCCCTGGCCCTTAATTTCATTTATTTGCTAATATGAGCTATATAAAAGTTAATTTCAGTCTTATCTTCTGGGTAAACTGATTGATCAGATAATGACAAAAATATCCATTATGATCCAGATTGAAATACACAGGGGTTTTGAAGTTTACAGCTTGCACAGATTAGTCACAAAGTTCCCTTATGCTATTGTATGATTTTATAACCCACAAGCAAAATACCCGCGCTTAGGAGCGGTAATTTAGGATTTCAATTAGCGTTGAGAACCCGCTTAACATCAATTCAAAACACCAATAGCTTTTCAGTTAGATCATGATAAATATATTTGTCAAGGACCTGTAAAATCAAATGGGAAAAATGGGTGCAGAATGTACACACTTTATAAGGCCTGGAGATTTCAATCAAGTTCATTATGGAGATAAGTGTCTATATTTATTCAAATTGTCTAAAGTCTAATGGGAAATAAAGCTGTAAAAGTTTTCGAAAAAAAATTGTTTGGCCCCCAAGGAACTGACGTTAGGAGTTCATTACCATATAGATCTTTAATTTTTTTAATATCAAATTTGGTCAATAATTCATACATATACCAAGTAGCTACTGTATAAATTACCTTTTATGTTCAAACATGTTTTTGAAAATGGCCTTAGTGGCCCCCAGCCCATATTAATTGGTGTTTTAAAATATCTAATGCCAAAAAACTTAGCGGGAGCGTACTCAAAGTTTAATGGACGTGGGATGAATAACATAATATTAATTCGGCATAAAAAACTAATAAACGGGCCCGGGGGCCCTATCAATGTAAGATGTAAAGCTCAAAACAACAGTTTAATATAATCTGGTTAATGAGGAATATATGCGTTTGTCAAAATAATTTGTATAAAAATATAGTGTGAAATCAAAGGGTTAAAATTATTAAACGTTTGCAAAAAAAGAGATTAAGGACCCTCGGCCCCTATAGAATGAAAAATAAAAATTTAATATCCTATAGTATTTTAATATAAGCCAACAAGTTTTTATATTCCAAGTTTTGTCAAAATCAATATACACTGTATCCAAAGTTTAATAATAATTTTATTTAACTCATATAAGGTGAAAAAATACATTTGGGACCCTGGCTACCAGTGAGGGATAATTTTCCCCCTGTTATCATTGCGTGAGTGTGCTCAACAACTCCAAAAATTCATGCTTTTATCTGCACGGGAAATTGGAGAAATAGCGATGAGTAAATTTTTATATAAGAAAAATAGGCCTTCTGTCCCCAGTGAGTAATAATTTAAATATTTTTTTTCGCCTGCTACCATTGCGGGAGGGTACTTAACAACTTCCCAAAGTTTCATGCTCACACCTACACATGAAGTTGGAGATTTATTGATGAGTCTTTTATGTAGCTCATATAAAGAAAAACTACATTTGGGCATCGCCCCTCCTCCTCCACCCCCCCCCATAAGTGGGAATTTTCAAAAATTTATTTCGTAATTATCGTCATGGGAGTGTGCTTAACAACTTCCCAAATTTTCATGCTTCTAACTACACGGAAAATTGGAGAATTAGTGATGAGTCAGTTTTTATATAGCCCTTTTCAAAATAAAAGTACATTTTGGAAATTTCAAAATTCTGTTACGCCAGTTATCGTCATCTAGAATGTACTCAATTGCTTCCCAAAGTTTCTTCTACCTACACGGAGGGTTCGAGATCTTATCTTATCTTATATGTTACAGACGCCCATTCTGTACAGAAGATTATTGCGTCCTACGTATTTCAATGGTTTGTGTTTAGTCCTGTATTCTTACTAGAGTTTTAAATGATGATAAAGTGTTGGCTTTCCTCATTTCTTCAGGCAACTCATTCCACGTCCGAATTCCGTACGGGAAGAAAGAAAACTGTGATGTGTTTGATCTTGCGTACGGAATAAGAAAGTTGTTTTTATCTTTATGTCTATCTGAGGCTTTCATTAAGTTATCTGTGTGTTGTATTTCTAAGTTAGAATTAATTGCCTTAGGTATAATTACTAATTTACTCTTTGTTCTTCTATCCTCTAGTGTTTCAGGGTTTAATGATTTAACTAACGGTGTTACTCTTGTCAGTTTTGAATATTCTCCAGTAATGAATCTGGCAACTCTTTTTTGGTTTTGTTTTAACTTATCAAAATTTTCTTTGGCAGATGGGTCCCATACAGAAGATGCATATTCTAGTATAGGTCTCACCAGGGTGAGGTAGCATTTTAGTTTTATATCTTTGTTACATTTGTAAAAGTTTCTTTTTATAAAGCCTAAGGTTTTATTTGATATTTTAATAACTTCATTGACATGGGGATTCCAAGATAGTTTCTCATTTTTTATGACTTCTAAGTATTTTGCATCTTTAGTTTGAGTTAGTTCTTTTCCATGAATGAAGTATTTTGAATTTATTTGTTTATTTTTCTTTGTTACTCTTCTTAGCAGTTGACATTTTTCTGGGTAGAAGGCATACTCCAGTTAGTTTCCCATTTTATTAATTCATGTAAGTCTTTTTGTAAAATTTTGCTATCTTGTTCTGACTTGATTGTTCTATAGATTATACAATCATCAGCAAATAACCTAACTTTTGTTCCTGTTGAGATATTGTTGGGTAAATCATTTATATAAATTAAAAATAGTAAGGGACCTAGGACAGTTCCTTGTTGAACTCCTGAGTTAACATTTATTGGTGTAGATTCAGATCCATTAATTATTACAGTTTGCTCCTTACCCAATAGGAAATCTAGGATCCAGTGATGTAAGGGACCTGAGATTCCAAAGTATTTAAGTTTTTTAAGTAAACTAAGGTGGTGAACTTTGTCAAATGCTTTTGAGAAGTCTAGTAATATTGTATCTATTTGATCATTATTATCTAAGCCTTTTGATAGTTCATCTATTAGACCTATCAATTGTGTTTCACATGATCTGTGCTTTCAAAAGGCATTTTGATGTGGGCATAGGGCATTATATTTGTCAAGGTGGTTAACTATTCTGCTATATATTATGTGTTCCTGTTATTTACAGGTGATACTAGTAAGTGATACAGGTCTGTAATTATCAGGGTTGGACTTATCACCTTTCTTAAAGAGTGGCGTTACATTGGCTAATTTCCAATCACGGGACACTTTACCCTGGTTTAGAGAGGCTTGAAAAAGAACTACAAGGATTGGGTACAGTTCATTGCTTAATTCTTTTAATAACCTGGCCAGTAGCTTTGTTTATTTTTAAGTTTTTTAGGAGTGAATGTATACTTATCTCATCTACAGTTATGTTACCTATTTCTTCCATTTTTTAAATTTATTGAAATTTCCTTGTCGCCGGAGGCAGAAAATGATGATGCAAAAAATGTGTTAAGGATATTAGCTTTAGTCTCATTATCATTATAGGTTTTATTATTTGAACCTTTTAGTGTGGCTATACCTGAAGGCTCAATTTTTTTGATTTGATAAAAGACAATAAGTTTTTATTGTTATCTTTAGATATCAAATTGTTTATATAGTCATTTTTGAGGTTACGGCTAAGTTTTTGTGTCAAGTGTTTAATTTTTATGTATTTTTTGTGTATCCTTTCTAAATTTCAGGACGAGTCTTTTTTTTAAATAAGGCTCATATAAGGAACAAACTACTTTTTTTACCCCAGACCCTCATTGAGAATTCATTTAATTTTTTTTTTCACCTGTCAGCAATGTAGGAGCGTACCCAACAACTTTCCACAGTTTCATGATTTGACCTACACGGGAAGTTGGAAAATAGTGATGAGTCAGTGATGAGTGATTAGGGATTATCCTTTTATTAGTATACTAGCAATTTACCCGCGCTTCGCTGTGGTAAATAAGAATTTCAGTTATTGAAAAATGCGTCTTTTTTATATAGCTAATTATGAGAAAAAACATATATTTAGGCAATAGTCGTCATAGTGAGAAAAGATTTTATATTTTTTGCTTCTTACCATCATGGGAGTGTACTCAAAAACTTCCCAAAATTTCATGCTCCTACCTACACGGAAAATAGGAGGAATAGTGATGAGTCGGCTTTTAATATAAGAAAAACTATTTTTTAGGCCCCCGGCCCCCCATGAGAGGGCGTTTAAAACATTTTTTTCCAATTTTCGTCGGGAGTGTGTACTCAAAAAATGTCCAAAGTTTCATGCTTCTACCTACACGGGAAAGAGGAAAATTGTTGATTTTATTTTTTATAGAGCCCATATAAGGGAAAAAATGTTTTTGGGCCCCCGGCCCCACAAAAGTGAGATTTGTAAAATTGTTTTTCGCCAATTTTCGTCGTGAAAGAGTACCCAACAACTTCTCAAAATTTCATTCTCCTACCTACACGGGAAGTTGGAGAATTAGTGATGAGTCGGTTTTTAATATAAGAAAAACTATACTTGGGCCCCCGGTCCCCCATGAGAGGGAATTTTAACATTCTTTTTTGCCAGTTTTTGTTGGAAGCGTGTACTCAAAAAATTTCCAAAGTTTCATGCTCCTACTACACGGAAAATAGGAGAATTTGTGACTTTCAATTTTTATATATCTTATATAAGGAAAAAAAACGTTTTTGGGCCCCTGGCCCCACATGAGCGTGATTTTAAAAATTATTTTTCGCCAATTTTTGTCCTGAGAGGGTACCCAACAACTTCTCAAAGTTTCCTGCTTCTACCTCCACGGGAAATTGGAGAATTAGTGATGAATCAGTGAGTGAGTGAGTCCCTTTTATTAGTATAGATATTAAAATAGTTTAAGCGTTAGCTTTTCACTACATAAATGGATTTTGACCAAATTTGGTACATAAAAACTTGACAGCTCATATTAAAATACCATAGAACTGGAACTCCAAATGTTATTCTGGAGCCCAGAATATTTTTCTTAAATTTTAAAGATTTTATTGCCAATTCAGTTTGACACGATCTAGACAAATATTGATCAAAATATACATTATGATTCGGATTTAAATGAACAAATGTTTCGAAATTTTCATCTTGCGTTTTCTTGGGGGCGGGGGC
>MUZC01002510.1:558899-573575 GCA_002072015.1 Radix auricularia
TGTTTTTTTTTTTTTTTTTTTTTTTTTTTTTTGAGCAATGGTAATTTTCCGAACAATATTAGTTTTCAGAGGAATTATAAGGAGGAAGGATACATTTTATATTTACAAACATTGGTTACATTTTGTTTGATATAAAATTCTCTATGCAATTTAATGAAATAATTTAATAGCAAAGGCAGAGGACATTCCGAATCAAAATGTCAACTTTTCCCTTTTCAGGTCTGGCGATATTTATTGCCTTTTTTGTGCTGCTGAGATTATTGGAGAAAAACTTGCCTCCCGGAGCCTCACAGATGCCCTTACTTGGTAAGTTGAGTGTTGTACTTGTTGTAAAGTGTTTTACTTGATAAGTTAATTGTATTACTTGATGTAAAGTGTTGTACTTGATGATAAGTGTTTTACTTGGTAGGTTAAGTGTTTTATATCGTTCGTCCGTCGAATCGACGAGGACCACTCTAGTCATCCGAGGGTTGCTGAGACTTGTTTTGCCTATGTGTGCGCAGATGGCTGACAAGACCGATCCTGGCACGGAAAGTTCGGGAACAGAAGGGACATGGGATGAGTGGGTTGTCTCCTGGAGGGTTGACAGCACGGGCCTTTCGGGGTTGCCTCTTCTTTTCTGCGGCGTTGATCCTGTTTGCCTCGCATGTCCTGGCACCTTCGTGGACGGATTGGCGCCAGGTGGACCGGTCCAACGCAGCTTCCTCCCACGTGTCTGGGTTTATTGCAAATGCTTTCAGAGACGCTTTCAATGTGTCTTTAAAGCGTTTCTTTTGTCCACCATGGGACCGCTGGCCATGCTGGAGCTCGCTATAGAAGAGTCTCTTTGGTAGTCTCTCATTTGGCATTCGGGTTAGGTGCCCTGCCCAGCGAAGCTGTGACTGCATCAGCAGGGTGAAGATGCTGGGGAGGCCAGCTCTGGTTAGTACCGTGGTGTCTGCAGTTTTGTCCTGCCACTTTATGTCCAGGATCTTCCTGAGGCTTGTTGTGTGAAAGTGGTTCAGCTTTTTAGCATGGCGTTGATATACGGTCCATGTTTCGCATGCATAAAGCAGTGTAGGGAGCACCACTGCCCTATATACTTTCACTTTGGTCTGGATGGTAATGCCTCTTCTGTTCCAGACATTCGGGTACAATCTGCCAAAAGTGGAGCTGGCCCTGGCAATTCTGACATTCACTTCATCATCGATGGTGACATTTTGTGACAGTGTGCTGCCTAGGTATGTGAAGCGTGTCACTGCGTTGAGTTTCAGGTTGTGGACAGTGATGTTTGGCTCAACATAAGGCTTTCCAGGCGCGGGTTGATAAAGGACTTCAGTCTTCTTTGTGTTAATTGTCAGACCAAAGTTAGTGCAGGCGCTGTAGAACAGGCTAACACTGCGTTTTATGTCATCCTCTGAGGCAGCATTGAGGGCACAATCGTCTGCAAAAAGCAGGTCCCTGATTGTGTCTGTCCTGACCTTGGTTTTTGCCTGAAGCCTCCGAAGGTTGAACAGTTTGCCATCCGTACGGTACCTCAGCTTAACACCAACATCTTCGTTTCTGAAGGCCTCTGTCAGCATGGCAGAAAACATGATGCTAAATAGCGTTGGAGCCAGGACGCAACCCTGCTTGAAACCGTTTGTGACAGGAAAAGGGTCAGATGACTCTCCTCTGTCCTGGACTCTGGCCTGCATGCCTTCGTGGAATTGTTGAACCAAGGAAATGAATTTGCTTGGGCAACCATACTTCGCCATGATCTTCCACAAACCCTCTCTGCCAACTGTGTCGAAAGCCTTGGTTAGGTCAACATAGGTGGAGAAAAGGTCAGAGTTCTGCTCCTGGCATTTCTCTTGCATTTGCCTGGCGGCAAAAACCATGTCGATGGTTCCTCGCTCTCTTTGGAAGCCACACTGGCTTTCAGGCAGGACTCCTTGGTCAAGATGAGCTGTGAGGCGGTTTAGTAGTATTCTGGCTAGGATCTTTCCTGCGATAGAAAGCAGGGATATGCCTCTGTGGTTGTCACAAACCAGTCTATTTCCTTTTCCTGGTGTTAAGTGTTTTACTTGGTACGTTAAGTGTTTTACATGGTAGGTCAAGTGTTTTACTTGGTAGGTTAAGTGTTTTACTTGGTAAGTTAAGTGTTTTACTTTGTAAGTTATGTGTTTTACTTGATGTAAAGTGTTTTACTTGCTACGTTGTATGTTTCAATTGGTAATCATATATTTTTCTTTGTAAGTCGTATGTTTTACTTGGTGATTCATGTGTTATACTTCGTAATTAATTTGTATGTTTTACTTGTTAAGTTGTAAGTCTCACTTGATAGGTCGTATGTCAATTAGTGAATCACGTATGTTACCTGTTAAGTAGCATGTTTTCCTTGGTATGCCATGAGATTTAACTTGTAAGTTCTGAGATGAACTTAGTAAGCAATGTTATTTAATATTTAAAAATGGTTTTTATTTTGTTTTAACCTTTGTTATAAAAATAGGACTTCTTTTAACGCACCTCTTCTTAATTTTTTTAGTTTGACCGACCGGCAGGACATTATCCATTGACCAGAGATCTGTGCTTACATTATTTTATCTGTAGTGATTGGGTAGCGAAATTTAATTTATTTATATTTTTGTTTTTATTCATTTTGAGTGCTTAAGGCTGAAAAAATGACATATTCTATAACAGTCATGGTGAACCTAGGGCACGCGTGCAACAGTCGGCACGCTGAGTCTCATCAGCGGCAGAACTAAATTTTTACTGTTTTATTTTATAAAAAGCCCAAACCCCCATTTGGGGGTTTAATTGGAGTGTCGTCACTTTGCTATAAATAAGTGGGTTTTTGGTTGAAATTTATATAAATGATATACAAAACAACATCTCAACAGGATCAAAAGTTAGGTTATGTGCTGATGGTTGCATAATCTATAGAACAATTAAATCAGATCCAGATAGCAAAGTTTACAAAAAGAATTAGATGAATTACTAAAATGGGAACTAACTAGAGCATGTTTTTCCACCCAGAAAAGTGTCAACCGCTAAGAGTAACAAAGAAAAGGAAACAAATATATTAAAAATACTTCATTCATGGAACAGAACTAAACCAAACTAAAGATTCAAAATATTTAGGAGTCATATCCGGCATCCTTCCGTCTCGCGAGACGATGGTGCATCACCGTTGGGTTGGGTTGCATTTCCTCGAGTGACTGTGCAGTCCTATACTTGAGTGACAGTCTTTGCCACAGTTTTTACACACGAGTTCTGTGCTTCCAAATGTTTTGGCCTTTCTCCTAGCTCTTCTGTCTGCAGCCTCCTCCATTCTTCGCTCCTCGGCTACTATGACGCCCTCTTTGACAACTGTGCGCCACGTAGATCGGTCTTCTGCCTTACACTCCCAGTCACTTGTATGTATTTTGGCTGCTTTCATGTCCCTTTGACAGACATCTTTAAATCGCAAGCGTGGGCGACCTGTTTTCCTCTTTCCTGAAGCAAGTTCACCATATAGTAGGTCCTTCGGGATGCGGCCGGGGCTCATTCTTTTGACATGTCCTAGCCACCTCAGGCGTCTTTCACTAAGAATTGAGAACATGCTTTGGGTATTGGCACGCGTTAGTACCTCACTATTAGGCACTTTTTCTTGCCATTTAATACCAAGGATGCGGCGCAAGCATCTCAAATGGAAGCTGTTAAGCTTACGCTCTTGTGATGTATAAGTGGTCCATGTCTCGCTCCCATATAGTAGTGTACTGATGACACAGGCTCGATAGACGCACAGTTTGGTTTTCTCCGTTAGCTTGGTGTTTTGCCAGACCCGCTTATTTAGTTTAGCCATTGTTGCGGCTGCCTTGCCAATTCTGCTGTTTATTTCTTCTTCAATGGACAGTGTATTGGAGACCTTGGATCCCAAGTAGGTGAAGCTGTCCACAACCTCCAAGTTTTCATTATCGATATTTATGGTAGGAGGAGGTCGAGTGTCTTGGGCCATGATGTTTGTCTTTTTCAAGCTGATTTGCAGACCAAATTCTTTGCAGGCATTGGAGAAGCTTGACACGAGTTGTTGCAAACCAGATTCTGTATGTGCTGTTAGTGCCGCATTATCCGCAAATAGTAGCTCTCGAATTAGGACATCCGTCGTTTTGGTCTTGGCTCGGAGGCGGGCAGTGTTGAAAAGTCCTCCATCAGCTCTGGTATGTAACCAGATTCCCTCACTGCTATCCTTGAATGCGTATCGAAGAAGTACAGAGAAGAATATTGCGAAGAGTGTTGGTGCGAGTACACAACCTTGTTTAACTCCGCTGCTGACAGGGAAGGCCTCTGACTTAGCTCCATCGAACTGTACTGTGCCAAGCATATTTTCATGGAACTGTCTGATGATGGCAAGTAGGTGAGGGGGACATCCAATTTTTGCCAGTATTTGGAATAGCCCGTTGCGACTGACTAAGTCGAAGGCTTTTGTAAGGTCCACAAATGCAATGTATAGTGGCATCTGCTGCTCTCTGCATTTTTCCTGGAGCTGTCGTATGGAGAACACCATGTCTATGGTAGACCGACCGGACCGGAAACCACACTGAGATTCTGGATAGACGCGGGATGCTAGGCTTTGTAAACGTTTTAGTATAACGCGGGCAAAGGTCTTTCCTACAATACTAAGGAGTGAAATGCCGCGATAATTATTGCAATCACTCCTATCACCTTTGTTTTTATATAGTGTCACTATATTTGCATCCTTTAGGTCTTGGGGGATGTAGCCCTGTTCCCAGCAGAGGGACAGAATCTCGTGCAATGGTTGGAGTAAAGCTGTCTTGCCACTCTTTAGAACCTCTGGTGGTATTCCATCATTCCCAGGCGCTTTTCCACAAGCTAGACTGTCAATTGCTTTGCTCAGCTCTTCCTGTGTGGGCACGACATCAAGTTCTTCCATGAGTGGCATATCTGGGATGTCATCTAGAGCGGTGCTGGAGACTGTGGTAACTGTTGAATACAATTCCAGATAATGCTCAACCCACCGTTTTAGCTGTGCTGCCTGGTCTTGAATAATTTCTCCATTTTTGGACTTTAGGGGAGCAGCTTTTGACGTCAAGGGGCCCGTTGCCTTTTTGATGTTTTCGTACATGACTTTTGCATTGCCCATGTCTGCAGCTGATTGTATACTGGAACAGAGCTTAAGCCAGTAGGTATTGACACATTTACGTGCAACCTTTTGGGCAAGTGACTTAGCTGTTTTTAAAGCATGCAAATTGTCAGGTGTAGGCTTTTCCTTGTAAGCCATAAGAGCTTTCCTTTTTGCTTCAGTGACGGGTTTCATCTCGTCCCAATGTTCATCAAACCAGTCCGTGTTTTTGTGAGATTTTTTGCCAAAGGCTTGTATTGCGGATGTATAGATTGTGTCTCTCAGTTGCGTCCATTTGGAGTCAATGGTGACGCATGGGGACATCTTTGAGAGACTTTCCTTCACCTTGTCTTTGAACAGCTGCGCTATCGCAGGGTCTTTCATGCAGGAGGTATTGATGCGTGGACTTCCCTTTTTCTTTGTGTGGTACGAGTTTTTCCTCATTATTCGTACTTTGCTGGCGACAAGGGAATGATCCGTGTCACAGTCGGCACTGTGATAGCTGCGAGTGAGTAGGACGCTAGCTAGTTGTGCACGCCTGGTGATAATGAGGTCCAGCTGGTGCCATTGGTGGGATCGAGGGTGTCTCCAAGATACTTGATGTATATCCTTGCACTTGAAGAAAGTGTTGGTCACACACAAGCCTCGTGAGCAGCACAATTCCAGAAGCCTTTGTCCATTTTCATTTAACTTTCCTCTTCCAAATAGTCCAAGGCAGGTGGGCCAGGCTTCGTGGTCGCTCCCCACTCTAGCATTGAAATCTCCTAGGAGATAGATTGCCTCGTCTTTGTGGATGCCGGCTATTGCCTGGTCTAACGCTCCATAGAACTGGTCCTTCTCTTCCGGAGTTGAATAGAGTGTTGGGGCATACACACTAAGAATGTTTGCTGGGCCCGCAGTTGTTCTGAGTCTTAGAGTGAGGATCCTCTCCGTGCCTGATGACGGTGGTTCAATGGATGGTAGAAGAGTGTTTTTAACAGCGAAACCCACACCATGCTGTCTAGGTTCGTCTTTCGGTCTGCCTTGCCAGAAGAAGGTGTAATTGGCCTCTTTGAGTGAACCGTTGTCTGGGAGCCTGGTCTCCTGAAGGCATGCTATGTCAATCTTTAGCCTTTTAAGTTCTCTATCGATTATTCCTGTCTTCCGTGTGTCATTTATGGACTGCAGATCATCAGTGATGCCGGGACACATAGTCCTCACGTTCCAGCTAGCGATTCGAAGAGCTGGGGTCTTCTTTTTCTTTTTTGTATTTCTTAGTGCAGGGCTTAGTGGCCCACTTGTTGAGTGATACTCTAATCTCCACGCACCCAGTGGAGAAGGCAGACCATGACGGGATAGCACCTATTTGACTGGGGGCTGCCCAGTTTGAGGCGGGCGGTAGCTGTCCAGTGAGACATTGGTAGTCTCTCCCACCGTCGGAAGCAGCCCCTGGCGCCTAGCTCTACGTCAATTGAGCTTTGGCTTATAACCGGTAACTGCTGCTTCCCGTGTTTTATCGACACCTTGCGGCGACGCTGGAGTGTCCTCTCCAGAGGTGATGCAAGCCTGGGCGGGTATTATGGAGAATTAGCTGCTGCCCATACAGCATATCCCCCCTCTCCACGTCAATGGTGTAACCAAGGGAACGACTTGCGTCGATGCAGCTTGGCTGCCATTGGCGTCGCAGGAGCTGCCGGTATGTACATAATCTTATGTATAGACCGCCTGTAGGTGCTCCAATTCCTGATTTTCTTTCAGGGTTTACTCCCTTAGCCTTTCCCGCAAGGCAGGTATAGCCGCAAGGCAGCGGAGGATTTGTATTCGGAGTTTCCTTCTCCTAGATGAACTACCAGCCAAGGTTTTAACGAGCATCATCTACCCGTAGGGGTGCCAGAACCGGGGTTTGAACCCGTGACCGATTTTTATTTTTATTTTAGAATTGTTTTTGTACTGCAGCGCACTAACACTTTGACCACCGCGCCCCTACTAATTAGGAGTCATAATAAATGAGAAACTATCTTGGAATCCCCATGTCAATGAGGTTATTAAAAAATGAAACAAAACCTTAGGTTTTATTTTTTAAAAAAACTAAACTTTAACAAACGTAATAAAGATACAAATAAAACATGCTGCCTCACCTTGGTGAGACCTAAACTAGAATATGCATCTTCTGTATGGGGCCCATCCACCAAAGAAAACGTTGATAAACTAGAACAAAAGACATCTTCCAGCCTAATTACAGGAGAATATTCAAACTTGACAAGAATAACACCAAAAGTTAAGTGTTAAAATCCAGAGAATAGAAATCCAAGAGTAAATTAGTAATTATAAATAAAGCAATTAATTCTAACTTAGAAATACAACATACAGATCAATTAATGCAACCCTCAAATAGCCATAAAGATAAAAACAGCTTTCTAATTCCGTACGCAAGATCAAACACATCACAGTTTTCTTTCTTCCCGTACGGAATTGGGACGTGGTATGGGTTGCCTGCAGAAATGAGGAAAGCCAACACTTTATCCTAATTTAAAACTCAAACAAGAATGCAGGAATAAATACAAACCATGGATAAGCGTAGGACGCAATAATCTTCTGGATAGAAGAGTCTGTTACAGATAAGATAAGAAGATAAGATTATAAGATAAAACAAGAAGATAAGATAAGGTTCATCACTGCTCTTCAATATAGTTAGTATAAATGGTTGCTTATGGAGAATTATAATGATATTTTTTCTGTCCTTTCTCGATATCTTTAGTGGACCCGCGACGGATTACCCACGGACCGGCACCGGTCCGCAGACCACTACTGAGTAGCACTGATCTAACACATTCAACTTTCATGTTTGCTGCATTCCTTCAACCTTATTTCAAATCTTCGCACTTTGTTTTAAATCAACGTTTAATGTGTCTGTTTCATTCAAGTTCCACTATTATCCCAGACATAACACATTCAAATATTTCATGTTGGATTTTATGTTTAAATTTTGGCAATTGTTTAAATTGTAAAACAGCATGTAAATTGGTTGTATGTTGATGGAAGCCAAAGAATATTGTTACACACTAACGTGTATCATTCACTACATTCTGTACTACACAAGTAAGTGTAGAGTTTGAATCCTGAGTTAACGTGGCTAACTGAAAGTCTTTGCTGCATAACATCTGAATACTAGGACTAACAAGGTTGGGGGGGAGGGCGTGGGGTACACTAAATGTCAAAGAAAAAAAACTATCTCTCGACTGACTAACTCAAAAGGAATTTTCAGTTTCGTTTGTTACTTTTAACTTAAATTTTGTCTGATTATGTTACATATCTGGTTAAAATGTTGCGCTGTTTAAAAACGGTGTAATTTTTAAAGGAATAACAGTAAGATTCTGTTCGAATTCTATATTGTTTGACTATGGTGTTGGTGTTGGGAAAACTCACATAAACAGAAAAAAGACTAAACTGGAACGAAGCGGATCTCATACGCGCTAGAAGACTTTGACACTTCTTGGATGAATTATTGATACACTTGGCCTAGACTGCCGCTGTGAGGTGTCATGTCTGAACGGAAAGGAAAGTAGGGGTAGGGGGCGGTCAAAATATACGGGAAGTAATCGGGCTGGGGTGTGCAACACGAGGAGTGATTTAGTGTTGGGATGTGCAACAGTCGGGGTGATGTAGTGTTAGGATGTGCAACAATTGGGGGGATGTGGTGTTGGGATTTGCAACAGTTGGGTTGATGTAGTGTTGGGATGTGCAACAGTTAGGGTGATATAGGGATGGAATGTGTAACAGTTTGGGTGATGTCGTGGTGGGATGTGTCGTAGTTAGGGTGATTTAGTGGTGGGATGTCTCGTAGTTAGGGTGATTTAGTGGTGGGATGTGTAACAGTTAGGGTGATACAGGGATGGGATGTGCAAAAGTTAGGGTGATAAGTGAAAAGTCTAACCCAAAGGAAAGTGAAGTAGTGTAAGGAAAATGAGGTGTTGTGTCGAAATGTAAAGAAAGTGAAATTGTGTGATATCTCAAAATGTAAGGAAAGTGAATTGTTGCGATGGCCAAATGGGAGGAATGATATAAGGTTGGATGTCTAAGTGTAAAGAAAATGAAGGGATGTCTAAATACAGTCGTATCTCGAGATACGAATTAATCAAGATACCAAAAATATAAGATACGAAATGCCACGAAAGAAGTTATTTTTTTTTCAGGATACGAAAAATAATTAATATTTTTGTCTTTTGAAGGTAAAATTGCGAAAAGAAATTTTGCTAAATTACAAAAGTTCACAGGAATCATTTTCAGTAATTATCTGTGGACGCAATCATCTTCTGCATAAAAGGATCAGCTGTATAGATAAGACATGACAATTATGGATGTACCTTTTACAAATTAAGCTATTTAAATATATATTTCATCAAACTATTTATGTGTTCTCCATTCTTTACAAGGCCATACATTTTACGCACACTAAGGTGTAATATTTATTCATGCCGCTTTGAAATATTGACATGGCAGTTTAACATAAAAACTATGCCTTTACAGTCAACAACGAAACCATATCAATACTTAAAATGTTAGCCTTACTACCACCCCCCCCAAACCGTCGTCTTAACTATTATACCTGTATGTTTACCTGCAGAGAATCTTTTGAGCTGTATCAAACAAAATTTCTTGTCTGTAAAACATAGCGGTTTGTTTAATATGCAACATTCTTGACGAATGTTTAAGGCTCAAAACTCAACCCCCCAATTTTATTTTTGTTGAAATGTAGAGTATTTAATCTTTACATAATAAACGGCATTCTCCCGTCTAGCAAGAGGATGGTGCATAATTGTTGGTTCGGGTTGCATTTCTTATGCGGCTGTGCAGTACTTTCCTTGAATGACAGTCTTTACCATAGCTTTTTCTCACGAGTTCTGGGCTTCCTAATGTTTTGGCCTTTCTCCTAGTTCTTCTGTTCGTAGCCTCCTCCGTCCTACGCTCCTCGGCTACAATGACGTCCTCTTTTACAACTGTGCACCAAGTAGATCAGTCTTCTGCCTTACACTCCCAGTCGCTTGTGCATTTATGGGTCTGCTTTGATGTCCCTTTGACAGACATCTTTAAATTGCAGACGTGTTTGACCTGTCTTCCGTTTTCATGATGCCAGTTCTCCATATAGGAGGTCCTTGGGGATGTGACCAGGGCTCATTCTTTTTACATGTCCTAGCCATCTCAGGCGCCTTTCGCTAAGGAGTGAGAGCATGCTTTGGATATTGGCACGCATCAGGTCTGCAATATTTGGCACTTTGTCCTGCCATTTAATCCCAAGGGTGCGACGCAGGCACCTCAAGTGGAAGGTTTTAAGCTGATTGTTTTAAAAATTATTTCCTTTTCAAGTCATAATATAAATAACTTTATGAATGTAAACCTTCTGGAAATTAGGGCTGTACCTGATTCAGAGGCGTCACTAGGGTTGGTGTCTCCCAGGGCGGTAGCTCATGGTATTGCCCCCTCATGTCTTAATCCATAGAACTCCTCCGAGTTTTCCAGTGCGAAATAACGGAAACATACAGAATTGAACATTTTGGTGTCAGCCCCTGATGGTGTCACCCGGAATGGGCCGCTCCCACTGCACCCATAAATGACGCCACTGACGGGATTTATATTTTTGAAATCTGACTGGAACCGGGGCCAAATTTATAAAAAGGGCTGGATTCTTAATTTTTCAAAGCCGTATCCGAAACCCGGTACACCCCTGAGGGAAATACACCCCTGTTTTACCGGCAACTGATCTCTAACACTGCTGATCCTATGCTAATACTTAACAATACAGATCCCTTGCAAAAATGATACCAAGCCTAAGTCTTACCAGTTGCTGTCTTTATCAAAACAAGAGTATAAATAGTGCGGAGAACAATTCATGTATGATAACAAGTGTCAGAAACGAGTTTCAGACATCAAGGTATTTGATAGGGAATGATTCACCAGTATCTATACAAGCTTGACGCAAACTTAGTTAATCTTTCAGGGGGAGGGGGCACGTCGTGGGCAAGCCTGACCATCAGCTCCCAAAGAGGCTTTTCTAATGCAAGCTTAAACAAGGATGGAGAGCCCTTGAAGGTCAAAGTAAGCGTTTCAAGGATATGCGCAAATAAGCATGAAAGGTTTAAAGCAATGGGCATGACTCCTGGGAGGCCAAAGCAAACGACCGACTCTTTAGCACCTAACTATGAGGAACGGCTCGGGAACTTGTGAAGCCAATAGAAAAAGGTTTTTCAATTCCAGGAAATAGGCAGGAAATATCGTGCTTGAAATGACAACCCCGAAACTCTTGTCCCCCCCCCCCCCCCCCCCCCATGGACACGTCTTTTAGACACGGGTTTCTCTCATAAGTCATCAAAGAACACACCAAGCTACCGCAGCCCTTAGCTAGGTTGAAGAGAATGGCCCTAGTCTATCACAACTTCACAACATACACGATCGCCGGAGAGGAGAGATATGTTCCCACTAGGGACCAACTGGGTAGACATTTTCTACCGGGTACCAAATCCGAATAGTTAGATGTGCTATTTGCTGGATCCAGGTACGAATCGAGTAGTAGGGTTGTGAAACGAAAATTGAAAATTCACATTAGTTTCAGTCTTGAAAACGATTAGCGGTTGCTTTATTTCGCAAAACCATAAGCGACTTGTAATTAATTAGCTTTCTTGTTTTCTACAAATAAAATTTAATTTTAAGCATTCAATTTGGTTGATTAAATTATTGACTGTATTTTTATTGCTTTTTTAACCCCATCTACACTCTTCATGCAAAGTGCAATGATATTATATTTATGGCCAGTTAAAATCTTACATACAGTACTAACTTCGTTACTGTTAGTCGCTGCTAACTATAGTTAATTTATGTACTTTAATTTGATTTTATTTTATTATTTTATTCGTTATTTAAATAGTTTAAAATTTAAATATGGCGGCGTGGTGATAAGCGCTAGCAGTAAACACGAAAATTACATTACGGTAATTATATTAACTTTAGACTATATCTTTAAATTTTCAAATTATTAATTTCTTTAATTTGGTTACATTTGATTTATTTTTAACAATTTGTAACTATACTAACCTTGATATTTATCGAATTCCAAAATTGTATTTTTAAAGATATTTTTAGACATTTGGCTAATTGCGTGGGCACTATTTGCCGAGGCGAATAGTTCCCGAAAACTTGATATCCGGCCGGGGCGAATGTCCGGAGCGGTTTCCGGTTGGTCCCTTGTCCACACATACTTTTTTTCTTAGCTATTCCCTTTAAGTGAATCTGAAATGTCTAAGACCTCAAACCCTTGGCTTTAAAACCTGTATTAGAAGTAGAATTCTGAGTTTTTATCTAATTATTTCCTAATTTCTTCGGAAAGATCTCATTAAAAAAAAATTAAGATAAGTATTAGATCTACCTATTTATACGTATTGTGCACTTATTTCCAATAAATAATTTTGGTTGTTGATAGTTAATGGAAGAGGATGTGCTGGAAAAGAAATATATATATATATATATATATATATATATATTTGAAAATCCAGAAAAGGATGTGTGTAGATGATTGAGAAATAAAAATTTCGGGTGTAAGATGTCATTCAATCGCATTTAACATATCAAAGCAGACAATGCGCTTTAACTAGGATTTGTGAATCTTTATTATAGCTTGATTAATCACAATGATATTCTAAATCTATGAAAGGCCATTTAAATTTCACAGCAATGGTAAACTTTGGATACATATGCCCACTATGGTTATTTTACACCATCCACAACATTTAAAGCCGTTACAGCTTCGTCTTTTCTTTTATATCAACGCGTTGAACGCAGGAAGAAAATAAATCCATCTAACAGTTGTTTGCGGGAAGCTAAAACATACACAGAACTCGACTCTCTGCAACTAGGGGGTGACTGGGATGGGGGTGGGGGGTAAATTAAAAGTATACGGTAGCTTATTTATAGCTTTAAGCTACAGGTAGAGTTTCTATTTATATCCCGGAGCTACGGTTAAAAGTGTTGGTTGTAGAGCAAAGCTTGTCAAAATAGGCCAACAAGCCGAGCCTATCCGCACAACGATAAGCAGATGTTCCAATCGTCAACGACTTCTGTTGTTTCCTTTCTTATTTCAAGTTGTATTTTTTTATTGCCGTGATTCTTGCTGTTGAAAGAACATTTTTTTAAACAGGGGTTATGAGGTGTGGGGGTGGGGTAGGAAAATTCTAAAAGGAAATCTTCTCTGAGCCTAGACATAAATCAGTCCATTGTTTCTAGGCAGAAATCAGTTCATTGTTTTTAGGTAGCAATAATTTAATTGTATCTAGGCAGAAATCATTTCCATGGGTCCAGTTAGTACAAATAACTTCTGCAGACTAAGACTGTAATGCCTTTGAGAAAATACAGAAAGAAATGTATTGAGACTGTGGTTTGTGGTCAGACAAAAGTATTACCACCAACGTCAATAGATATATTAATGGGCAGTGGCGTAGCTAGGGGGGGGCGGTGGGGGCGGTCCGCCCCGGGCGGCAGTCATCTGAAGGGCGGCATTTGTGGGCATTTGAAAAAATAAAGCCCTTTCCGACAGCCGCAAATTTTCTATTGAAGGGGGAAAACCAAGGTGAAACAAAAATATTCTTAATTTCGAGTGTTAATTAACGGATTCATGGAACATTTGTTTGATTTCATAGTGGTTGTTATAACTAACGCAAACCAATTCAAAAATTAAAAGTCGCTCAAAAGAGGTATCGATTTGTTTGAAAATTTTAAGGGATATGCGCCACAAATGGCGCTTTTATAAGAAAACTGCACAAAAAACAACACATCACCGCTGAGCCGAATAATGGGTACTATTAATATCACAACGAATTTTTTTCTGTGGAATTTCGAAATGCGCAGAATGAGGCGCTAACAAGTACCTACATAACATGGTGGCTCAAATATTGTGTAATTTATATTACTGTTTCAGTTTTAGAAAATTATTTTAAGGTAGTTTAACTAGCTAAAAATTAAGTTTATTTTGTATTTATTGCATTAAAGTAGCACACGTGTGTTTTTCATTAACATTCGGTAATGCTACGCCTATCAAATTAAAGTAATGTGTAAATAATTTGAATTCGTCATATTAATGGAAAATTATTAAGATTTAGCGTAAGAGCATGAAAATATTCAAATTTCTTCGTTAAGAAACATCGCATTAACATAAATAATTTCGAAGAGTCATACTAACAATTTCAAGCGTCTTGGAAAAATTGACATCTGAAGAAGTAACTAGTAAAACCAGAACAGATGGTAGAACTTTACTCATATCGATGTTATATTTTTCTTTTCTATAGAATCTCAATTTATGGAAAAACGTTTTAAAATAATAATAATTCAAACCCATTTATAGCACAAAGTTAGAGCCGTCTATAAAGTGTGTCACGCTAATTTTGACCATTTTTAACCCCCCCTCCCCACTGTCACAAACTTTAACAAATCTCGGACACCCCCCCCGATGTACGTCAAACTTAAGTAAAAAAATATTTTTTAAATTATCAAATTAATTAAAATTTAACATAAAACACCGAGACGTCACACATGGCCAGACAGACACCCCCACCCACTTGTCACAAACTGTC
>MUZC01002510.1:585662-624744 GCA_002072015.1 Radix auricularia
ACACACACACACACACACACACACACACACACACACACACACACACATACACACACACACACACACACAAATCCATTGATGGCAGTGAGGAAACATCGGTGTTCATGAGTACAAATAGTTCACACAGGACATAAACATTGCTTTGTAGAGCTCTGTGACGTTACAAAAGAATCTTAAGATGTGAACATTGACTGTGCATTACACTTTGACAAAGACTATACGGCATGGAATCATGCTGTTTTTATTCGAATTAAAACAATCAATCTTAATTGTTCGCTCTTTAATTGCCGATTATCATCTTTCATTTTTCATCATCATATTTTATCGCGTTGTGAAAATCATTTTTTAAAAATTCATTCTCAAGATCGGGTCTCATTTTCATGCAACAGCATTGATACTTTTTGTCTATTGAATTTCGAGAGTTTATATAAACGATGACGTAATCTCTTTTAGATTTTTTCCATAAAATTTTGCTGTATCATCAGAAGACTTGCTTAATATTCTTGGTTATACTTAACATGAGTAAAAATAATGTTGAAATTTTTTTTTGGAACACAGTAACAATCCAAAATTTAATGCGTTCAAATGTTTTTAAAAATCATTTTAAAAATCGAAAAGTTTACATTTTCTCTACATATTAAATTGGTAACGTCCTAACCTTATAAGCCCGTATCTCCTTACTCACTTGAGACGTGAGCTCTTCTATATATCCGGACACTTGGTTTTGGATCAAGAAGATGATCATATTTTTTAAACTAGGTTACTATTAGTTATATTGATTGTTATTTGACATACTTATACATTGTTTATTAGACTTGATCTTATCATACATAATGTTGCAGTTTATCGATTATTGTTAATGTTGTTACCTTTATGCTTAGGTTATCTTTACGACAAAGAACTATATCATTGGTAGATGTCAAAATAGCCGGAATGTTATAATACGTTAAGATGTAGCCTATCTTTGGTATATGCCATGATAGCCGGAACGTTACATTACGTTCAGTTGTATCCTTGGTATATTTCAAAATAGCCGGAATGTTAGATTACGTTCAGATGTATCTTAGGTATATGTCATGATAGCTGGAATGTTATATTATATTATGTTTTATTTTTGCTAAATAGCGTGATAAGCAGGAACGTTATATTATTATCTGTTGTTATATCCAGAAATCTGTAATTATCATCTGCTATTAAAGTCATGTTGTCTGTAAGTTTATTCCAGGTACTATAGCCTTCCTGAGTTAATCCTCCCTAATTTTGAGTATTATGTGGATAACAAATTATCCAAACATCAAAAATAATGATAACAAATAAAAATATGTAAAGAAGTGGGTGGAAAAACGAATTTCACGTCTCATGAAGTACTATAGGAGAACAAGAATTTTGTTATTTAATGAACTATATAGCCAGTGAGGAACAGATTATCTATACCACAGAAAGTAAAGTTGTTTAGCCCCCGCACGTTTGGGGTAAAAATTATCTCAACCGACATAAAGGGACACATTATCTCTCCCACCGACAGAAAGGTAAAGATAAAAATTTGAAATTTAAAAAAAAAAAAAAAAAACATTCCGTTTGAACTCGGATTAAATACAAACAGACGCCTCGCCGACAAAGTTCAGAGCGTCTTAAGTTTCACGTTGCTCCAATAAAATCATTAGTTTACATACACAACCGACAGTTGGTTGAACCTTTCTTTTCAAGTAAGTCTTTGATTAAACTGAACAGTTCATTTGATAGCCGCTGCTGGGCCAGTGATTCATCACAGCTCGTTCCTATCTCCCACCTTTTGTTCTGGTGCCTGGCTCAACACCGATGTTGTTTGTTTTTTTCCCTAAGAAATAATGCATTCTCTGGATTTTCTTTTCTTTGATTTTAATTGTATTATGTATCTTTCTTTACATTGACACATCAATTTGATATGTAAATAATTCATTAAAAAAACTGGAATATGGTACACCCTTAATTCTCTTAAGCATTCACTCCAAAAAATAGTTAGCGGAACCACAACAGAAATTATTTCTCGTAAGTCGTATTCATATTTCATTGATTACTGTATAAAATTTCCAACACGATTTTAACAATAAACACTCACAGTTTTATCTCATGAATATATTTCTTTCCGTCTTGTAGCATGCATTAATATCAGGTAAATTTAATAATATTTATTGCTAATGATAGTTTCAAAAGCTTTTAAAGATTCTCTCTTCTAGTTCTAGTCAACAGTTTAGCACTGGTACTGAACATGGTTTATTCCAATAGAACTGACCACAATTTAGCATAATAATACTACTGACCACAAGTTAGCATAATAATACAACTGACCACAAGTTAGCCTAATAATACAACTGACCACAAATTAGCCTAATAATACAACTGGCCACAGCATAGTAAAAGTACTCATCGCAGGATAGCAAAAGCACTGTCAACATGATAGCTATAGTACTGCCCACAAGATAGCAAAAGTACTGTCAACATGATAGCTATAGTACTGCCCACAAGATAGCAAAAGTACTTCCACAGGATGGCTATAGTTCTTTCAACAGGATAGAACTAGTACTGAACACAGGATAGCAAAAATACTGTCAACAGGATATCCCTAGAACTGTCCATAGGATAGCTATAGAACTGTCCACAGGATAGCTATACAATTGTCATAATGATATTCTTAAAACTGTCCAAAAGATTGCCCTAGTTGTGACCGCAGGATAGCACTAGTTATGACCACAGGATATCACTAGTTATGACCACAGGATAGCACTAGTTATGACCACAGGATATCACTAGTTATGACCACAGGATAGCCCTAGTTATGACCACAGGATATTACTAGTTATGACCACAGGATAGCACTAGTTATGACCACAGGATAGCACTAGCTATGACCACAGGATAGCACTAGTTATGACCACAGGATATCCCTAGTTGTGACCGCAGGATAGCACTAGTATAGCCCACAAAATATCATTGCCACTGCCATAACATATCACTAGTACTGTAGACATGGTAGCATTACTACTTAATGTGAGGCATTGTTGAAGTAGTCTTTGTTGTTTTTTTTAAATCAAATATTAATAAGACTTTTGTTGTACAACTTATGCACAGTTTCTATCTTCAGTCTTGTGCTACCCCTTTCAAGCTACGTAAATAATCCAATGTCTTAATTTGAACATTTGTCTTTGACTCTAAAGGTTGGTACTCTGTAAATAATGTCATTGAAGAAATTATTATTATTATTTTGTTGTTGTTGTTTTTTTTTAACTCTTTGCACCTGAGTAAAGACAAGCGTTGACTTCAAAGTTAAATGTGTTACATATTACATGGTTCGATGGAATGTATAAAGATGATATAGATGGATTTATTGTTTAACACAGTTTGATAAAGCAGGATGGAATGTTTAACACAATTTGATATTGGAATATGGAATATTTAGCAGAATGTCATGTAAAAGGTTGGAATGTTAAACATTATTTGATGTAGAAGGATGGAATGTTTTACAGAATTCGATATTGAAGAATGAAAAGTTTAACAGAATTTAATAGAGCTGGATGGAATGCAGTAAAAAAAAAGAACTAGGTGGTTTTAAATGTTGAGCACAGATTGATATAGCGGGTAAAAGGTTTTGTTTCAAACCATGTTTCTTTATTAATTTATTATGTAATGTATGAACCAAGGAGCTATGTAGTACTGCACCTTTAAATGGCTACAGATGTGTACACAAATATGGATGACGTAATTTAGTCTTGTTTAATGAGATATTATAGCTCTGCGTGCTTTGATTTTGGAATTAAAAATTTCTAGAGTCTAGAATCTACACTGGAATTGTTTCTGATATTTTGAGAATGTCACATTTTTTAAATCTCAAAAATGTTTTGTTTTAAGAAAATTTATTGCATCATTTTCTATAGTGTATAAATTTCAATAAATTTAGAAATATTGATATTTCGCCAAAAATTATGAGTATTGATATTTAAACCGAAAATAAGGCTTAATAAGCAACCCGTAAAAACAAAGTTTTTTTGTTACTATAAATCCCTTATATATGAGACATAACTAAAAGTATTGATCATGTTCAATATAATAGGCACCGCGCGACAGACCCGTGTGACATCGATGGCTGGAGTGAACCAGTTACCCGTGGAGGTCAACTATAGCAGACTGCTACACATGTTCATAGAGATAAACTAAAAATGCATTGATTTAATTACAGTACGTTCGATCGATCTGAAATTTTGATACAATGCATTATTAGGTGATACAAATATATGTGCTTAATGCCAGCTCGATAGAATCATGGGTAATTTTTTACGTTTGTTCTTCCGCGGCCGGGACCAAGAGATCACGACTGACAAGTCGACGAAGTTAATAAAAGGGATTTAAAAATATTTTGTCGGAAATTACCTAAAAAACAATGATCATTTATACAATTACTTTTAAATTTTGCATTATCCAAAACTGACAGCAAGTAACTCAATGAAATGGACATTTTACAAAAGTACCAGTAAGTACCTCATGTAGATGGACATTAGCCAAAAGTACCAGTAAGTAACTCATGTAGATGGACATTAGCCAAAAGTACCAGTAAGTACGTCATGTAGATGGGCATTAGCCAAAAGTACACGTAAGTACGTCATGTAGATGGACATTAGCCAAAAGTACACGTAAGTACGTCATGTAGATGGACATTAGCCAAAAGTACCAGTAAGTAACTCATGTAGATGGACAATAGCCAAAAGTACACGTAAGTACGTCATGTAGATGGGCATTAGCCAAAATTACACGTAAGTACGTCATGTAGATGGACATTAGCCAAAAGTACACGTAAGTACGTCATGTAGATGGACATTAGCCAAAAGTACCAGTAAGTACCTCATGTAGATGGGCATAAGCCAAAAGTACCAGTAAGTGACTCATGTAGATGGACATTAGCCAAAAGTACCAGTAAGTGACTCATGTAGATGGACATTAGCCAAAAGTACCAGTAAGTGACTAATGTAGATGGGCATGTTCCAAAGCTAGCTTCACAACGCTGATAGTTCATAACTGTGCCTACAAAAATCAAGAAAATACTATTTTACGAATCGGTCAAACCGATCTATATACAGGTGAAAATGTATTCCATTGAGCGTTGGTTATTTAGCCAACATAATAATATTCGCTAAACATTTTAAAAAAATGATTTACGTTTTCTTCAATGAGGATCCACTACTTTTGTTGGGTAATTTGTAAATTAACATGCTCAAAGTATTCCATGGAAAACAAAGAGATCTTTAATATTTTGCCAGTTACAATCGATGATCCTTTTAAAGTTCGTAGTTCATGTGCACACACACACACACACACACATATACGCGCATACACACAGACATACACAAGTGTTCAATTCGTAAATTTTGTCTGTGAGACATTTAACACCCCCCCCCCCTGTACATACATAAAACGCTACATTTCTTTGGTGAGACCAGTCCTAGTATTTGTATTTCATGTATCGGATCCAACCACCAAACAAAACAGATAAACTAGAGTAATTCAAAAAAGCTTCTAGATTTATTACCATTGGTTACGTATGACAATAAAATCAATAATTACATCCTTAAATTATTAAACCAGAAACACTTGAGGATGCAAGAACGAATAGCAGAGGACTAGTAATACACAGGGTAATTAATTCTAACTTCAAAATACGACAAAAGATTAATCTAATACAATATGCAAGGAAAAACAGTATTAAATAATCCATCTTTCAGTCCAGAATTCGGGCGTGAAATGGATTGACTTATCATACCAGGAAAATCAACACACTCTGAACCTTTAGAACTCTGATAACTTGGCATAAACAACGGGAACAATAAAATGTTTTACATATTGAACGTCTGTAGATAGAAAAATATAAGCTATAACATTCTCAAATAAATTTGCTATGCGGTAACTTTAAACTGATTCGCGTTGTCTGGCAAACAAGTCACCTTCTCCTCAAGTCACCCACTTCCCAAAGTCACCCACTCCCCAAATCAGCCTACTCCCCAAGTCAACTACGCCTCAAGTCACCCACTCTCCAAGTCACCTACTCCCCAAGTCACCCACTCTCCAAGTCATTTACTCGCCAAGTCACCTACTCTCAAGTCACCTACTCCCCTAATCACCTATTCCCCAAGTCACCTACTCCCAAAGTCATCTACTCACCAAATCACATACTCCCCAAGTCACCCACTCCCCAAGTAACCTACTCCCCAAGTCACCCACTCCCCAAGTCACCTACTTCCCAAGTCACCCACTCCCCAAGTCTCCTACTCCTCAAGTAACCTACTCCCCAAGTCACCCACTCACCAAGTTACCTACTCCCCAAGTCACCCACTCCCCAAGTAACCCACTCCCAAAGTCACCTACTCCCAAAGTCACCTACTCCCCAAGTCACCTACTCGCCAAGTCAACCACTCCCCAAGTCACCTACTCCCCTAATCACCTATTCCCCAAGTCACCTACTCCCTAAGTCATCTACTCACCAAATCACCTACTCTCCAAGTCACCTACTCATCAAGTCAACTACTTCCAAAGTCACCTACTCCTCAAGTCACCTACTTCCAAAGTCAACCACTCCCCAAGTCACGTAATCCCCAAATCACCCACTCCCCAAGTCCCCTACTCCAGAAGTCACCCACTCCCCAAGTCACCTACTTCCAAAGTCACCTACTCCTCAAGTCACCTACTTCCCAAGTCAACCACTCCCCAAGTCACCCACTCCCCAAGTCACCTACTTCCAAAGTCACCAACTCCCCAAGTCACCTACTTCCAAAGTCACCAACTCCTCATGTCACCTACTTCCCAAGTCAACCACTCCCCAAGTCACCCCCTTCCCAAGTCATCTACTCTTCAAGTCACCTACTTCCAAAGTCACCCACTCCCCAAATCAACTTCTTCCAAAGTCACCTACTCTTCAAGTCGCCTACTTCCAAAGTCACCTAGTCCTCAAGTCACCCACCCCCTCCCCCAATTCCCCTGCTACCAAAGACCCTTACTTTCTCAATCCTTTTCTCCCTCACAATGACTATCACGCTATATCGTACATTTAAAGCTTTTAGCTACCAAGACACTCTCACATGTTTCAAGATACAAACAAATTTATCAGCCAACAACCATGTTTGTTACCACTATACAAACACACATTTATTTAATTTAAACTCCTGTAAATCTTTATTTAACTTTGCGTGCAGTATATTCCAAAAACTTTTCATCATAAACACACAAAAGCAGTTTCATTTAAAATTATGATCATACTACAAATGCACAATTCTCTCATTAAAAAAAATATATAGCCCTTCTAATACATAATTAGTTTATATTGCAGCCAAAAATGTGATGCCCCAATTATATCAAAATTAAGAAATCATACAAAAAATTATTTTCATTTAAACACGTGTATCATATTTCATTCAAGAAACTCAAAAGTATTAAAATCATTCATTCCGTGACTCTATTTAGTTCAGTTGAAACAACGGTCAGCATGAGTGGGTGATAGAGAGAGTGGGGAATTGAACGGGCGGGTATTTGAGGGAGTGGGGGAGGGTGGAGCAACAGTTTGACAGAGGATGATGGAGGGAGAGGGGGAGGATGGAGCAACAGATTGACAGAAGAGAATGGCGGGAGTGGGGGAGGATGGAGCAACAGATTGACAGAGCAAAATTTGAGGGAGTGGGGAGGGTGGAGCAACAGACTGACACAGCAAAATTTGAGGGAGTGGGGGACGATGGAGCAACATACTGACAGAGCAAAATTTGAGGGAGTGGGGGAGGGTGGAGCAACAGACTGACAGAGGAGAATTTGAGGGAGTGGTGGAGGATGGAGCAACAGACTGACAGAAGAGAATTTCAGGGAGTGGGGGAGGATGGAGCAACAGACTGAAAGAAGAGAATTTGAGGGAGTGGGGGAGGATGGAGCAACAGACTGACAGAAGAGAATTTGAGGGAGTGGGGGAGGATGGAGCAACAGACTGACAGAACAAAATTTGAGGGAGTGGGGGAGGATGGAGCAACAGACTGACAGAGCAAAATTTGAGGGAGTGGGGGAGGGTGGAGCAACAGACTGACAGAGCAAAATTTGAGGGACTGGGGAAGGATTGAGCAACAGACTGACAGAGCAAAATTTGCGGGAGTGGGGGAGGATGTAGCAACAGATTGACAGAGCAAAATTTGAGGGAGTGGGGGAGGGTGGAGCAACAGATTGACAGAGCAAAATTTGAGGGAGTGGGGGAGGATGGAGCAACAGACTGACAGAAGAGAATTTGAGGGAGTGGGGGAGGGTGGAGCAACAGACTGACAGAGCAAAATTTGAGGGAGTGGGGGAGGATAGAGCAACAGATTGACAGAGCAGGATTTGAGGGAGTGGGTGAGGGTGGAGCAACAGATTGACAGAGCAGGATTTGAGGGAGTGGGGGAGAATGGAGCTACAGATTGACAGAGCAGGATTTGAGGTAGTGGGGGAGGATGGAGCAACAGATTGACAGAGCAGGATTTTAGGGAGTGGGGGAGGTCGGAGCAACAGTTTGACAGAGGATAATGGAGGGAGAGGGGGAGGATGGAGCAACAGATTGACATAGGAGGATTTTAGGGATTTGGGGAGGATGGAGCAACAGATTGAAAGAGGAGGATTTGAGGGAGTGGGGGAGGATGGAGCAACAGATTGACAGAGCAAAATTTAAGGGAGTGGGGGAGGGTGGAGCAACAGATTGACAGAGCAGGATTTGAGGTAGTGGGGGAGGATGGAGCAACAGATTGACAGAGCAGGATTTTAGGGAGTGGGGGAGGTCGGAGCAACAGTTTGACAGAGGATAATGGAGGGAGAAGGGGAGGATGGAGCAACAGATTGACAGAAGAGAATGGTGGGAGTGGGGGAGGATGGAGCAACAGTTTGACAGAGGAGGATTTAAGGGATTTGGGGAGGATGGAGCAACAGTTTGAAAGAGCAAAATTTGAGGGAGTGGTGGAGAATGGAGCAACAGATTGACACAGCAAAATTTGAGGGAGTGGTGGAGGATGGAGCAACAGATTGACAGAGCAAAATTTGAGGGAGTGGGGGAGGATGGAGCAACAGATTGACAGAGCAAAATTTGAGGGAGTGGTGGAGGATGGAGGAAAAGATTGACAGATGAGAATTTGAGGGAGTGGGGGAGGATGGAGCAACAGATTGACAAAGAAGGATTTGAGGGAGTGGAGGAGGATGGAGCAACAGATTGACAGAGGAGGATTTGAGGGAGTGGGGGAGGATGGAGCAAATGATTGACAGAGGAGAATTTGAGGGTGTGGGGGAGGATGGAGCAACAGATTGACAGAAGAGAATGGTGGGAGTGGGGGAGGATGGTGCAACAGATTGACAGAAGAGAATGGTGGGAGTGGGGGAGGATGGAGCAACAGTTTGACAGAAGGGAATGGTGGGAGTGGGGGAGGATGGAGCAACAGTTTGACAGAAGAGAATTTGAGGAAGTGGGGAAGGATGGAGCAGCAGATTGACAGAAGAGAATTTGAGGGAGTGGGGGATAATGGAGCAACAGATTGACAGAAGAGAATGGTGGGAGTGGGGGAGGATGGAGCAACAGATTGACAGAAGAGAATGGAGGGAGTGGGGGAGGATGGAGCAACAGATTGACAGAAGAGAATGGTGGGAGTGGGGGAGGATGGAGCAACAGATTGACAGAAGAGAATGGTGGGAGTGGGGGAGGATTGAGCAACAGTTTGACAGATGAGAATGGTGGGAGTGGGGAAGGATGGAGCAACAGATTGACAGAAGAGAATGGTGGGAGTGGGGGAGGATGGAGCAACAGTTTGACAGAGGAGAATGGTGGGAGTGGGGAAGGATGGAGCAACAGTTTGACAGAGGAGAATGGTGGGAGTGGGGGAGGATGGAGCAACAGATTGACAGAGGAGAATTTGAGGGAGTGGGGGAGGATAGAGCAACAGATTGACAGAGGAGGATTTGAGGGTGTGGGTGAGGATGGAGCAACAGATTGACAGAGGATGATTTGAGGGAGATGGGGAGAATGGAGCAACAGATTGACAGAGGAGAATTTGAGGGAGTGGGGAAGGATGGAGCAACAGATTGACAGAAGAGAATTTGAGGGAGTGGGGGAGGATGGAGCAACAGATTGACAGAAGAGAATGGTGGGAGTGGGGGAGGATGGAGCAACAGTTTGACAGAAGGGAATGGTGGGAGGGGGGAGGATAAAGCAACAGTTTGACAGAAGGGAATGGTGGGAGTGGGGGATGATGGAGCAACAGTTTGACAGAAGGGAATGGTGGGAGTGGGGGAGGATGGAGCAACAGTTTGACAGAAGGGAATGGTGGGAGTGGGGGAGGATGGAGCAACAGTTTGACAGAAGGGAATGGTGGGAGTTGGGGAGGATGGAGCAACAATTTGACAGAAGGGAAGGGTGGGAGTGGGGGAGGATGGAGCAACAGATTGACAGAAGAGAATGGTGGGAGTGGGGGAGGATGGAGCAACAGTTTGACGGAAGGGAATGGTGGGAGTGGGGGAGGATGGAGCAACAGATTGACAGAAGAGAATTTGAGGAAGTGGGGGAGGATGGAGCAACAGATTGACAGAAGAGAATTTGAGGGAGTGGCGGAGGATGGAGCAACAGATTGACAGAAGAGAATTTGAGGAATTGGGGGAGGATGGAGCAACAGATTGACAGAAGAGAATGGTGGGAGTGGGGGAGGATGGAGCAACAGATTGACAGAAGAGAATGGTGGGAGTGGTGGAGGATGGAGCAACAGATTGACAGAAGAGAATGGTTATGAGTGGGGGAGGATGAAGCAACAGATTGACAGAAGAGAATGGAGGGAGGGGGGAGGATGGAGCAACAGACTGACAGAAGAGAATGGTGGGAGTGGGGGAGGATGGAGCAACAGACTGCCAGAAGAGAATGGTGGGAGTGGGGGAGGATGGAGCAACAGATTGACAGAAGAGAATGGTGGGAGTGGGGGAGGATGGAGCAACAGACTGACAGAAGAGAATGGAGGGATTTGGGGAGGATGGAGCAACAGACTGACAGAAGAGAATGGTGGGAGTGGGGGAGGATGGAGCAACAGATTGACAGAAGAGAATGGTGGGAGTGGTGGAGGATGGAGCAACAGATTGACAGAAGAAAATAATTCATGAAACACATATTACAATAACGTGGGGAGATAATATAATCATTCATGAAAAACATATTACGATAACATGGGGAGATAATATAATCATTCATGATACACATTTTGCAATAACATGAGGTGAAATATCCTCATCTTTCATGTCACACATTCTACGATGACATGGAGCATTCCTTTGGGGAAAAGAGGAGTTTGCTTGAATGCATGTTTGTATCTAAATTTGAATGATGACGTTTCTTAACAGGTCTTCCCTGGCCGCCATTGTTTGTCTCGGGCTATTTTAAGCACATTAGAAATTCCCCGTGCGAAACAGTTCATCATACTTTACTTGGCACGGTAACATGTGATGGGAACGTGACTCAAGAACACTCACAGATAAAGGACTCGCCAAATAAGCAATCACTGCTATGTTCAAATGACGGGTACTTGTTTGTTTTACACGTTGGTCTAGTCGGCTAGTGTTGTACACATGATAGTGATTACGATAAGGTACAATACAAGGGAAATTCAACAAGTAAGGACGCCATTTTAATGAGAAATTGTGAGGGCGATACAAGAAAAAATAAGATTCTTGTAAGATGGAAATTCAACGCACACGAAGAGACTTGGCGATTTCTTTCAAATATAGTTATCCTTTATATGCCGTGTTACCAAGGTTATATTTGAGGTTCATACTTCCGTGTGGTGGAAAAATAATTTTAAAAAACTCGTGTTCTAAATCGTACACGCCACAAAAAAACAGAGAGTATATTATCCTTACCTAACTTTGGTGTGCCGTATTTCTACATTGCGCGCCGTATTTCTACATTGCGCGCCGTATTTCTACATTGCGCGCCGTAATTCAGCCGCATCGATTTAAGGGAGCAATGCATATTACTTTCGGGTGCTTTCTTTTTGGATAATTTTTTTAAAATCTTAAATCACTTATAGTCTAGATCTAGATCTAGTTTATCTATAATAAGAGTTCAAAAACCTATTTTCTTCATACCATAATCTAACGTCACTACTGAGTAAGATGAATTTAATGAAACCCTATTAAGCATAGCCCAAGACTCATTCACAAGTACGTCGACCTTTAGCAGCATTGTCTCAAACACCGCCCTCACAATATTTGGGTCGACATGACTCAAAAAATATATTAATGCGCCGGCTTAAATAGATCTTCGTTATCAAATTCCTATCATTTCCCCGATGACCAGATCTGGGTGTTTTAATCAAAATGTTTGTTTTCGTTCCAAATATCTATTCGGGCAGAGACACACTCGTTGTATCACATTGTTTTTGGGCCCCCAGTGAATAACACAAACAGAGAGTGTCAAGGAACTAATTTGTGTAGGTGACAGACGTGCATGGATGTGCGTGGGCGATTTACATCCGAAATTTTGTTGTGTTTCTGTGGCAGTCGTGTGTATGAAGGTTTATCTTGTGTGTGAGTGGGTGTGTGTTTTTGTGTGTGGCTGACGCGTGTACAGAGGCGTATTTAGTGGGAGGGGGGTGCGGGCCGCACCGGATGACATCTTCACGAGGAGCGACATCATAATGTAAAATTCTATATTTTATTACTTGTCACTGCGTGAATCGGCGGATGTCGATTTGGTCAGTTGTGAGGGGGGTGACACCAGGGGCGTAACACCAGTGACGCCTCTGCAATCTGTGCGTGTATAAATTCACCCATGTGGGGTTGTCACGTGTATACGTTGTGTATGTGTGTGTCTGTGCGTGGCAGCTGCGTGTACAAATGTACGTGTTTGTTTTGGTAGACTTGTGCATAACTGTTTATGTGTAGTAGGCAGATGTGTGTATTGTTGGTGTTATATAACGAGGCCCATCTAACGCAATTCTAGCACATGTTTTTGTTTTAAAACTTGCTAAATTTAAAACATTAAAAAATTAATTCTTTTAACGTTTAATTTGTAAAGAACTAAGCTTAAAAAATTAAACACACTACATCCCTAAAAATCGATTTATTTTCTCCTGACTTGACGATTGTTTGAAAAAAGCTGGCCCAATTCTTTGTCTATTTGATAACTTATGATGACAACTAGTAAGTACTGTAACAGTACAAGAAGAGTTAAGAGGTACTTAACTGTAACAGTACTAGAAGAGTTAAGAGGTACTTAACTGTAACCAGGAGCGGCGTTTGAGTGTGGCAACTGGGGCCCGCGCTTAGGTAGGCCCCGCGTTTCGGTCCTGAACATGTCTCGTCCTGGTTAAAAGCCTATACATGTAGAACCAAAGACTGGATGGTAGAACGTATGCTGGATTTTTCAATAACAATAAACCGTTGTTTATAGTTATAGACCAGAGAAAATAATGAAATTGTAATAAATAATATAAAAGCCAAGGTCACTCACTCACTGGATGTGGAACGCTGAGGAACGATGTACAACAGTCTACAGCAGTTAGTTGAAAAATCGTGTGGTGATTATCGCTGTAAAAATATTTAATATGATGACGTCATTGTTTGGTGTGCATCGGTGCGCAAAATACAACCCCTATTATTAAATACTTTACGTAATATTTCGTATTTATCAAAAAAGGACAAGTTAGTTGGGCTTTTGAAAAAGGTTGGCGCCGTAGGCGCCCTAAAAATAGTGGGCGCCGCAGGCGCCACGGCGCCCCGGCACAATCTAGTAATTTAATAAAAAGGTGACACGCGGTATTAAAATTACACAATAATCAAGATATTTCATATTTTTAAATACCATAGCATACTGGTGCTTAGCGATCTTTACTAGTACTCTGGCCCCGCGGGGTCATTGCTGGCACTAGGCCCCGCGCTTACCTAACGCCGCCACTGACTGTAACAGTACTAGAAGAGTTAAGAGGTACTTAACCTGTAACAGTACTAGAAGAGTTAAGAGGTACTTAACCTGTAACAGTACTAGAAGAGTTAAGAGGTATTTAACTGTAACAGTACTAGAAGAGTTAAGAGGTATTTAACTGTAACAGTACTAGAAGAGTTAAGAGGTATTTAACTGTAACAGTACTAGAAGAGTTAAGAGGTATTTATTTAACTGTAAGAGTACTAGAAGAGTTAAGAGGTATTTAACTGTAACAGTACTAGAAGAGTTAAGAGGTATTTAACTGTAACAGTACTAGAAGAGTTAAGAGGTACTTAACTGTAACAGTACTAGAAGAGTTAAGAGGTATTTAACTGTAAGACTTCTAGAAGAGTTTTTTTTTGTAGTCCCCATAACCTCTTTTTGTTCGAGGTCGTAGGGGATTCTAATGTTTCCATAAGAACATTCTCGGGCTTAATTCATAGTCATTTCTCAACATTTGTATAGTGGCTTTTCGTGGGCTCGATCCCACGCTCCTCAGCTTGTGAGGCGAGCGCACTATTGACTTCGCTACCCAGCCGTTAAGAGGTAATTAACTGTAACAGTACTAAAAGGGTTAAGACTTTTACGTATCATCCTGTCACATCTAAGACGTCCGTGATGTTTATTTTCCCTCATGGCAGAAAATTCAGCTAGCAGTGTTTAATGTCCCTTGGCCAAAGTATCCATAAGGCACATGTTAAATGTCCCTTGGCCAAAACTCCATTAGTACCAGTGACCACCAGCCTATAGCGATCGCATCTTAACGTCCTCTTCCTTAAAAGTTTCCAAGCCAGTATATTTGTATGTGTCTAGTTGTTATAGTCCAATAAGCAGATAGTCTCCGTAAAGTCATTTTAAATTTTCAACTGTCTTGTTGACCATTATATTGGAAATATGATGTGAAATCAAAAAGATAAATAAAGAAAATGTTAAGACTTTTTACAACACCAGCGCATGCAAGTCTGGCATTTGTGAGAGACGTGTTGTGTTGTTGTATTGACATGGTATTAGCGTGCGAGTTCACTAAGTACGAGACACGGGATTGTGCAGTGAACTAGGATAGTGTGAAGTGGTGAACTACAAGATGGCTGGCTTAACGAATGTGAGTGTGACGATGTAACCAGGAGTTGATTGAAGGATTCATTAAAGAGTTGATACCCAGACCACAAAGTGTTGAAGACATGTTACTTGACCCGCAAGATCTATCACATGGTGACAGAAGTGTACTGACTCCATATCTATTGAATGGTGTCAGAAGTGTACTGACTCCAAAACTATTACATGGTGACAGAAGTGTAATGACTCCATATCTATTGAATGGTGTCAGAAGTGTACTAACTCCATAACTATTACATGGTGAAAGAAGTGTACTGACTCCATATCTATTGAACGTGACAGAAGTGTACTGACTCCAAAACTATTACATGGTGACAGAAGTGTAATGACTCCATATCTATTGAATGGAGTCAGAAGTGTACTGACTCCAAAACTATTACATGGTCACAGAAGTGTAATGACTCCATATCTATTACATGGTGTCAGAAGTGTACTGACTCCATAACTATTACAGCATGGGTAATGTTACCGCTTTAGAAGAAAGCTTTCATTCGTGCAATCATAAATATTTTCATTTTCATAATTTACAGTTCCACTGAACTTAAATGAACTTCGACATTAATATCCATTGGCTGTCACGTGTGGAAATGTATATGTGTGTGTGTGTTTGTGTGTGTGTGTGTCTGTGTATGTGTGGCTGATGCGTGTAAGAATGTACGTTATAATGAAATAAGCATATGTGTGTAGATATCCAAAAGCTTGCAATATTTTATAAATCAAATACATTTTCAACACTTTTTAAAAATTTGTATGTGAAAATAGTTTGAGGAATCCTACACACCTAATGTTACTTTCCCTAAAGTCCTGAAAGTACATGCAACAGTTCCTCGATTTAACTATATTATGAAAATATCAAATATTCCTTAAAGCTAGCAGATAGTTTAGGAAATATTGTTAGTTTTTCTTTAAGGGGAAGTGACCAAAAAATGTTCGGTGGCTTATCAAGAAAAATGTGAAGTAAAAAAAAAAAAGTAATTTCCATTGAAAAGGATCGTCTCGATGGTCCATGAAATATTCAGACAGTTCTCATCCCAGTCAGAGCCGGGTAGGCTGCTAATCTAATTAAGGTATAAAGCATTCTTTTTGTGTCGTCATTAGCACTTTGCCATGGGCCTGCCAGCAGTGGGGGAAACGCAAGAGGACGGTGGTGGTCGGCGGGGTGGGGGTGGGCAGTGGAGACATCTTCAGGTTAAAGCAACATATCGGGCGATAGAATAGGGGACATTTAGACTCTTGGGACATTTAGATGCTTGGGACATTTAGAGGCCTGAGACGTTTAGACGCTTGGGACATTTAGAGGGTTGGGACATTTAGAGGGTTGGGACATTTAGAGGGTTGGGACATTTAGAGGCTTGGGACATTTAGAGGCTTGGGACATTTAGAGGCTTGGGACATTTAGAGGCTTGGGACATTTAGAGGCTTGGGACATTTAGACGCTCGGGACATTTTGAGGCTTGGGACATTTAGAGGCTTGTGACAATTAGAGGCTTTTGACAATTAGAGGCTTGGGACATTTAGAGGCTTGGGACATTTAGAGGCTTGTGACATTTAGAGGCTTTGGACATTTAGAGGCTTGGGACATTTAGAGGCTAGGGACATTTAGACGCTTGGGAAATTTAGAGACTTGGGACATTTAGAGGCTTGGGACATTTAAAGGCTTGGGACATTTAGAGGCTTGGGACATTAGAGGCTTGTGACATTTAGAGGCTTTGGACATTTAGACGCTTGGGACATTTAGAGGCTTGTGACATTTAGAGGCTTTGGACATTTAGACGCTTGGGACATTAGAGGCTAAGGACATTTAGACGCTTGGGATATTTAGAGGCTAGGGACATTTAGAGGCTTGGGACATTTAGAGGCTTTGAACATTTAGAGGCTTGGGACATTTAGAGGCTTTGGACATTTAGAGGCTTGGGACATTAGAGGCTAAGGACATTTAGACGCTTGGGATATTTAGAGGCTAGGGACATTTAGAGGCTTGGGACATTTAGACGCTTGGGACATTAGAGGCTAAGGACATTTAGACGCTTGGGATATTTAGAGGCTAGGGACATTTAGAGGCTTGGGACATTTAAAGGCTACGGACATTTAGAGGCTTTGGACATTTAGAGGCTTGGGTAATTTACAGGCTTTGGACATTTAGAGGGTTGGGACATTTAGAGGCTTGGGTTATTTACAGGCTTAGGACATTTAGAGGGTTGGGGCATTTAGAGGCTTGGGTTATTTACAGGCTTTGGACATTTAGAGGGTTGGGACATTTAGAGGCTTGGGTTATTTACAGGCTTTGGACATTTAGAGGGTTGGGACATTTAAAGGCTTGGGACATTTAGAGGGTTGGGACATTTAGAGGCTTGGTACATTTAGAGGATTGGGACATTCAGAGGGTTGGGACATTTAGGCGCTGATGACATTTTGAAGGTTGAGAGATTTTACGGACAGAAGGGTTGTACATTTAGATTGGAGATTTTGAGACCCTTGAGAGTTTTTGACATCTTGGTGGTTGGTGACATGTTACAACAGTGTGAGATCTTGGTGTTCGGTGGCATGTTACAACAGTGTGAGATCTTGGTGTTCGGTGGCATGTTACAACAGTGTGAGATCTTGGTGTTCGGTGACATGTTACAACAGTGTGAGATCTTGGTGGTTGGTGACATGTTACAACAGTGTGAGATCTTGGTGGTTGGTGACATGTTACAACAGTGTGAGATCTTGGTGTTCGGTGGCATGTTACAACAGTGTGAGATCTTGGTGGTTGGTGACATGTTACAACAGGGTGAGATCATGGTAGTTGGTGACATGTTACAACAGTGTCAGATCTTGGTGTTCGGTGGCATGTTACAACAGGTTGAGATCATGGTGGTTGGTGACATGATACAACAGTGTGAGATCTTGGTGGTTGGTGACATGTTACAACAGGGTGAGATCTTGGTGGTTGGTGACATGTTACAACAGGGTGAGATCTTGGTGGTTGGTGACATGTTACAACAGGTTGAGATCATGGTGGTTGGTGACATGTTACAACAGGGTGAGATCTTGGTGGTTGGTGACATGTTACAACAGGGTGAGATCTTGGTGGTTGGTGACATGTTACAATAGGGTGAGATCATGGTGGTTGGTGACATGTTACAACAGGGTGAGATCTTGGTGGTTGGTGACATGTTACAACAGGGTGAGATCATGGTAGTTGGTGACATGTTACAACAGTGTGAGATCTTGGTGTTCGGTGGCATGTTACAACAGTGTGAGATCTTGGTGGTTGGTGACATGTTACAACAGTGTGAGATCTTGGTTTTCGGTGGCATGTTACAACAGTGTGAGATCTTGGTGGTTGGTGACATGTTACAACAGTGTGAGATCTTGGTGTTCGGTGGCATGTTACAACAGGGTGAGATCATGGTAGTTGGTGACATGTTACAACAGTGTCAGATCTTGGTAGTTGGGGACATGTTTCAACTGGGTGAGATCTTGGTAGTTGGGGACATGCTACAACAGGGTGAGATCTTGGTAGTTGGGGACATGTTACAATAAGGTGAGATCTTGGTAGTTGGGGACATGTTATAACAGGGTGAGATCTTGGTAGTTGGAGACATGTTACAACAGGGTGAGATCATGGTAGTTGGGGACATGTTACAACAGGGTGAGATCTTGGTGGTTGGTGACATGTTACAACAGGGTGAGATCTTGGTGGTTGGTGACATGTTACAACAGTGTGAGATCTTGGTAGTTGGGGACATGTTACAATAGGGTGAGATCATGGTAGTTGGAGACATGTTACAACAGGGTGAGATCATGGTAGTTGGGGACATGTTACAATAGGGTGAGATCATGGTAGTTGGGGACATGTTACAACAGGGTGAGATCATGGTAGTTGGGGACATGTTACAACAGGGTGAGATCTTGGTAGTTGGGGACATGTTATAACAGGGTGAGATCTTGGTAGTTGGGGACATGTTACAACAGGGTGAGATCATGGTAGTTGGGGACATGTTATAACAGGGTGAGATCTTGGTAGTTGGGGACATGTTATAACAGGATGAGATCATGGTAGTTGGAGACATGTTACAACAGGGTGAGATCTTGGTAGTTGGAGACATGTTACAATAGGGTGAGATCTTGGTAGTTGGGGACATGTTACAATAGGGTGAGATCTTGGTAGTTGGGGACATGTTACAATAGGGTGAGATCATGGTAGTTGGGGACATGTTACAATAAGGTGAGATCTTGGTAGTTGGGGACATGTTACAATAGGGTGATATCTTGGTAGTTGGGGACATGTTACAATAGGGTGAGATCTTGGTAGTTGGGGACATGTTACAATAGGGTGAGATCTTGGTAGTTGGGGACATGTTACAATAGGGTGAGATCATGGTAGTTGGGGACATGTTATAACAGGGTGAGATCTCTTTACAGGTTTGAGTATATTGTTTGAGTATATTGTTTGAGTATATTGTTTGAGTATACTGTTTGAGTATATTGTTTGAGTATATTGTTTGAGTATATTGTTTGAGTATATTATTTGAGTATATTGTTTGAGTTTTTTTTTCTCATCAAAATACACACTGTTGTCTGATGGTTGGAACACATCTAGATATCTTGATGGTGGGCGGATACCTTGATGGTGGGTGGATACCTTGAATGTGGTTAAACATTACATTAATGGAATGTGGACATCTTTGCGCACAGTGCTAAATTGACTTTTACGTGGCTTTAGTTATTTTATAAGGATCTCCTGATCAACTGTTTTTAAAAAGTTATTTACAGTTTACACAATTTTTATTTGCTCGAAATTAAAATAAGTTTTAAACATCTATTTTACTTAAGTTTCGTTTTTAAAAAAAATGTTTCTACCAAATCTAATTAACTCTTCTATGACTCGGTGGAATCGTTTTTTTTTTTTAAAGTATCATTTACTTGACATTGATTTTAAAAGCAAGCGGGAAAAAAAGAATACAGAAAAATAGTTTTTGGGTAATGTCGAAAATAATAATACATTTTAATTCATTGATAAATCTTAACAAGTGTATAGCGTAGTGATCAGTTTATCAGAATATTTGGGACAAATACCACTGACAATTGTCTCAGTTTTGTTAGGTTTACAATACCCCGAGCTGTGAGTCAGATTTACTAGTAGTTTTTTTATATATTTTTTAAAAAAAATATTAATTGCATTATTTCCTCTGTTTCTGCTTCTAATTCGGGATTGGGCTTTGATTCATTCACCCATGATAACTATTCATGTCTAACACAGAGAGAGCTACTGAAGATCACAGTACAAGAGAAAGCTTTCTGGGGTCCTCACCCGAAGTACCAGCGTTAATATTTGATTCATGCCTTGCGGGTTTTTTTTATTTCCTATCGCCGAGTTTCTGTTGACTAATTGCGAAGCAGATTAACCACACAATACAATCTGATTAGCTACGTTACAGACCATTCACTACATTGTCGCAATTGGATATTCTCATCCAATGAATTATGTAAAGATGCTTGATTTGAAAGGTTTTAGTACCATCGAGATGGACCACCTTGCGACTAAAGGGAAAAGTACGTAGAGGAAAAACGTATTTGGGCTGTGATTTCAATTACACATATATTTTACGTATACGTTGTGAGAGGATCATATCGATACTCCAAGACTCAATATATATCAAAGTGATAATTTTAGTGATCGGATCAAGAATTAATACTTCTATAGATGCACCATAACTGGCTGCACTGTATATCTGCATTACATCATCATTACCTAGTTACCATGTACTTTAAAAAATCACATACACACCTGATCAAATTGACATATGGCTGGGCAAACTACTATAAGAAGGGTAAACTTATATGTGCCAGTTAACATCAAAATACACACATTTCTCAATGAATGCGATAATTTAGAATCTTTAAAATAACAATAAATGGCATTTCGTTTTAAAATACGAGTTTTATAAGACACGTTTTGTTGTTTTTTGTTTAAATACGTGTTTTAGTGTTTCAGGGATGAGTTGCTCTTGGTTCTATTTTTCTTAAAAAATTAGGTTTTCAAAACAATTTTTAAAAATATGAAAGTTCGCCTGACATATTATTTCTGGATCTCATTGTTTTGAAGATAATCTATCATATCACCTAAGTTCATATGAAGATTCTCATTTGAATTTGATTCATCCTATCTGAGACTGTTCACATCCATATAAAAAAATTTTAATACACCAATTCAATTTGCGTTTCCATCAGATGTGAGGCTACATTGTTTCACTCCCCAAAAATCAGAAAGCCAAATTTTGCATCAATAAAACACCACCAACATCCAACTTTTGAAGCCCGGGGAGCTGAATAAAATTTATTGGAAATAAAGTCATAGACAAAAGTCACGGAAAACTAATCACAGAATCAAAAAAAAAAAAAATGAAGTACATAAAACCAATATTTCAATATACTTGTGACTTAGTGGCTATCAAACGTCTCATCCTAGCATGTTCAGTCGTAGTTATGCCTTGTGCGGAAAAGAAAATAATGGTGAACAATTTTACAAGTTGTTCAATTGAAATGGCTTCAGTTATGACTGTTATCCAGCAAAAAAATATGAGATCCAAAAAATTTTCAGGACATATTAAATCTCATCATGAAGGTGATAGCTTGGCTAGTTTTTAATAATAAACCAATATTTCAATAAAAGTTCACAGCTAGTAACATCTGTCTTAAGCCCCATTCAAGTTTAGTAGAGTGAATAGTATTGCCTAGGTATATATATATANTAAGCAAAACATGTAGGATTTTCATTCAGGTCCCTCCTATTTAGGAGTATGATTTAATGAATGTATTCAATAACTTTTGTCAAATCGATGCCATAAATAATAAATTATAAAAGAAATTATATAATAATATTAATAATTGATATAGTGCAGTACTCAAGCAAACAACTGGGATCAAAGCGTTTTAAATAGAAATAGTCAAACGGACAACTATCAATTCATTCAGTGTAAAATATTTACAACCTAAATACCAAATAAAATGACATTAAGGTGCATTTAAGTTAATCTGATCATTTAAACAAAACCCATAAACCTGTAGCTATAAAAATGTATGGTTTCTTTATTCGTGAAATTTTCTTGTTGCTTTTGTCCTAAAATAATTTTTATTGTCCCAGGTCTATTCATTAGGAACATACGTGCGTTTTCTAATTAAGGCATTGAACTCTTTAGTTACTTTCTCAATTTTATTCCTAATATTCAATTATAAATCGATCTCTTATATTACAGAAATCAATATATCACTAGTAGCTTAGTAATCAATGTAATCCTCATACTTGGGTTTCCAATAGAGTCGTTATTCTACAGTAGCCATTTGCAATGGAGCTATAACGCTAAGGAGATCAATAGAGCTCCTTTTCTGATGTAAGTAATAGAGCCCTTTAAGTAAAGTAACCAAAGGGCCCAGCGGCGTAGCGTGGGTATGTGCCACCCGGGGCAGAACCCAGGTTTACCACATCCCACTGGAAAAAAAAATATTTTAATGCTATAAAGAAAATAATTTTTTTGTTATAACTAAAGAAATAATAAGGGCTTATTCTTTTTTATATTAGAAATAAATAACCGTAGAAAGCTTTCATTAATAGAAAAATTATTTCAGTTTTCTGCTTTTCCGTTTTGAAAATTTGCTCTCAATAATGTCAGACATAGCATGGTCAATAGTCAACGTAGCTATAGTAAGGCCAATCTCGGTGATTTCATAATTGATCGTAATCTATTGTACATTAGTTGGAGATAAGCATCTCTGACAGCTGTAATGAATAATTGAAATAATGTTATTATATAATTAAGGCAGTGTAACTACAACCTTTAATATAATCAAATTGAATAATTAAAATAATGTTATTATATAAGGTGTATTGGTTGTTATTTGAATTTAACGGACACAGCAAATTTTGCTTCTACAAGAGGATTGGCTGAAAAAGTTCAATTCAGTTATATTAACCAGCACATAATTGTGGTGTTATTATACTTCTTTAACTTTTTGGCTTTTTAGTTAAACAGCGTTAATATCTGAAGACTTAAGACTTATTATGGAGTTTACGTTTTAACATTAGAAACGTTCACGTTTTATAATGTTGTTTCTTTAATTGTAAGAATTCATTTTCGCATTGGATTTACTTTTCTTTTATGAAATTTATTTTAAAGTTTTTTCTTTCCATAAGCTAATTAACGACGAGGAATTTGCCGCACCGGGCAAAACCTCCATTGCCCCCTTCTCACTACGCCATTGAATGTGCCCTTGTACAAAAGTAACCAAGTAAACCCTTGTACTGCAGTAACCAAATGTACCCTAGTACTACAGTAACTATATGGGCCTTCACACTACAGTAGCCAAATGATCCCTCGTAACACAATAACCAAATAAGCCCGTGTACTGCAGTACCCAAATTTAAGGCTCATTTAAAACATTTCTCATCTGAATCCCAGGCGACGGTCTCGCCAACATCCGCCAGGTCACTACACGATCCCGGGCAGTCGTGTAAGGAAAACATTTCCTTCCTATTCTCCAGAAATATTTGGCGCAGTCGAATGGCAGCTTCTAATGTGCTAAAGTGGTTTACAGTGTGAGCCGGCGATCGGTCTGGGGGTGAAAGAAAAAGGGATCGGGGAGGGGGTGACATCGTGGGTAAACAGTCTTGATGAAATGTAAGAGGGCGCCTTGTATTGTATTAGCCTAGGGAATGAGAGGCGCCTCGGTGATAGGCGGGAATGATGCGGACGTCGTTGAATGAGACGTTGGTAGTGACCACGTGAGCTCGTGTTGTTTTCTTTGTGTCTCTTAAATAAGATAAAAGATGATATTGATATATTATTATTGTTTTGTTCACCAGTCATACCAGTACTGGTATATACGGTTAATGATAAAAGTTATGTTAGAGACCATTACATGTGCTTCCCGATACTGGCAGTATGGTAGCTAATTGGATTTTTATTAATTATTCTTTCAGAGACAGGTAGAAGCTGTTATTGTGGAATAGGTTGCCTGAGGAAACCAGAAAAGCAAACAATTTATCATCATTTAAAACTCTGATAACAATGCAGGACTAAGCACAAACCATAGATGAACGAATGACGCAATTATCTTCTGCATAGAAGGTTCCTCTGTAACAGATAAGATAAGATAAGATCAGAAATAGTTATAGTGGCTACTGTAAATCCACAGTACGGCGACTACCATTAACTAAGCACCCCCCCCCTCTAAGACCTAGGCAGTACTTTGAGTTTAGTAATTACAGTAACTATAAGATTCTCATGACCCTCTTAATAATTTTAATTTCCCAAATCCCGTAAGGCCAATTTTTTAAACTTATCTAGTTTATTTTTTTTAAACACTGGAGGGCTTTTAAAACTTGGCCCCTGGCATATTTTTTTTAAAATGTTTAGTTTGTTCAATGGACGACTTAAGGGATAATGACGTCATCAATTTCAGTAGTTATAATTTTTTTTAACCTGTCTAGAAGATAAAAATCTATTTGTATCTAATTGGTTATTAGAACGTTTTATCTTAATTTTGATATCTTGAAATAAGATCATCAGTCCGTAGTAATGGGTTATTACAATGTTATCTATTAATTTTGAGATCTTGAAATAAGTTCATAAGTCCGTAGTATTGGGCTATAAGTTCATCAGTCCGTAGTATTGGGCTATAAGTTCATCAGTCCGTAGTATTGGGCGGGCTATAAGTTCATCAGTCCGTAGTATTTGGCTATAAGTTTATCAGTTCGTAGTATTGGGCTATAAGTTCATCAGTCCGTAGTATTGGGCTATAAGTTCATCAGTCCGTAGTATAGGGCTATAAGTTCATCAGTCCGTAGTATTGGGCGGGCTATAAGTTCATCAGTCCGTAGTATTGGGCTATAAGTTAATCAGTCCGTAGTATTGGGCTATAAGTTCATCAGTCCGTAGTATTGGGCTATTACAATGGTGTCTCTTAGTCAGTCAAAGCAAGATACACCATAAATTTTGAAGGGAAAAAAAGAAACAACAGATCACGAGCTCGAAATATGAGTGTAACAAAGTTCTTTTTGAAATAATAAGACCCCAAAAATGTGCTTTGTGCTTGATATTGTATTTTTTTTTTTTACCCAAAACAGCATTTTGCAAAAATGAGACAAGATTCAGTTTTGTCATTATTTAGGACAAGAAGGACCACAACGATATATCGGGACGGATGGGAACTTTATAAGGTCGTATCCATAACATACAAAGCATCACAATCCACTCGTATGTATGGACACTACCAATACACATCACAAACACAACACTTAACATTTACAACAAAATAAACACTAACAACACAAACAACTAACAAACAACAATACACACGACCATCAAACAACAGCAATATACACGACCAATAAACATCGACAATACACACGACCAACAAATAACAACAATATACACGACCAATAAACATCGACAATACACACGACCATCAAACAACAGCAATATACACGACAAATAAACAGCGACAATACACACGACCATCAAACAACAGCAATATACACGACCAATAAACATCGACAATACACAAGACCATCAAACAACAGCAATATACACGACCATCAAACAACAGCAATATACACGACCAATAAACATCGACAATATACACGACCATCAAACAACAGCAATATACACGACCAACAAACGACAACAATACAAACAACTAACAAACATCATCAATGCACACAACAAATTTCAACACACTCAAACAACAAAAATCATCAATACACACAGTCAACAAATATCACCAACACATCACCAACAACCAACAAACACACACACATCACACAAGCATTATCTGTGCACCACAAACAGCACAGATACACACTAAAAACAAACACATATAACACACAAATAAAAAAGCATTATCTAAAAAACATGCCCCTCCCCCCCAAAAAAAAAACCAAAAAAAAAACACGAAAACAGAACCAACAAAAACTATCTACACACACATTCAAGAAACACTAACTACACACACAACTCCAACAAGCACTAACTACACACACATCCAACAAAAACTAACTACACACACAACGCCAATAATCACCCCTGCACACATCACGTCCATGCTTACGCATCAAAAATTCATTAAAACACAAACCAGTGATGCATATCTCCACCCCCTAAAGGACTAGCACGCATGTCGTGACTTCTATTATGACCCACTAACTAGTACCCATATCGTGACATGTATCCACCCACTAACCAGTACCCATATCGTGACTTGTATCCACCCACTAACCAGTACCCATGTCGTGACAAGTATCCACCCACTAACCAGTAACCATGTCGTGACTTGTATTATAACCCACTAACTAGTACCCATGCCGTGACATGTATCCACCCACTAACCAGTACCCACCTCATGACATGTATCCACTCACTAACCAGTACCCATGTCGTGACATGTATCCACCCACTAACCAGTACCCATGTCGTAACATGTATCCACTTACTAAACAGTACCCATGCCGTGACATGTATCCACCCACTAACCAGTACCCACCTCATGACATGTATCCACTCACTAACCAGTACCCATGTCGTGACATGTATCCACTCACTAACCAGTACCCATGTCGTGACATGTATCCACCCACTAACTAGTACCCATGCCGTGACATGTATCCACCACTAACCAGTACCCACCTCATGACATGCATCCACTCACTAACCAGTACCCATGTCGTGACATGTATCCACCCACTAACCAGTACCCATGCCGTGACATGTATCCACTCACTAACCAGTACCCATGTCGTGACATGTATCCACACACTAACCAGTACCCATGTCGTGACATGTATCCACTCACTAACCAGTACCCATGCCGTGACATGTATCCACCCACTAACCACTACCCATGCCGTGACATGTATCCACCCACTAACCAGTACCCACCTCATGACATGTATCCAATCACTAACCAGTACCCATGTCGTGACATGTATCCACCCACTAACCAGTACCCACCTCATGACATGTATCCACCCACTAACCAGTATCCATGTCGTGACATGTATCCACCCACTAACTAGTACCCATGCCGTGACATGTATCCACCCACTAACCAGTACTCACCTCATGACATGTATCCAATCACTAACCAGCACCCATGTCGTGACATGTATCCACCCACTAACCAGTACCCACCTCATGACATGTATCCACCCACTAACCAGTACCCATGCCGTGACATGTATCCACCCACTAACCAGTACCCATATCGTGACATATATCCACCCACTAACCAGTACCCATATCGTGACTTGTATCCACCCACTAACCAGTACCCATGCCGTGACATGTATCCACCCACTAACCAGTACCCATGCCGTGACATGTATCCACCCACTAACCAGTACCCATGCCGTGACATGTATCCACCCACAAATCAGTACCCATGTCGTGATATGTATCCACCCACTAACCAGTACCCATATCGTGACATGTATCCACCCACTAACCAGTACCCATATCGTGACATGTATCCACCCACTAACCAGTACCCATGCCGTGACATGTATCCACCCACTAACCAGTACCCATGCCGTGACATGTATCCACCAACTAACCAGTACCCATGTCGTGACATGTATCCACCCACTAACAAGTACCCATGCCGTGACATGTATCCACCCACTAACCAGTACCCATATCGTGACATGTATCCACCCACTAACCAGTACCCATGCCGTGACATGTATCCACCCACTAACCAGTACCCACCTCATGACATTTATCCACTCACTAACCAGTACCCATGTCGTGACATGTATCCACCCACTAACCAGTACCCATGCCGTGACATGTATCCACCCACTAACCAGTACCCATGGCGTGATATGTATCCACCCACTAACCAGTACCCATGCTGTGACATGTATCCACCCACTAACCAGTACCCATATAGTGACATGTATCCACCCACTAACCAGTACCCATGTCTCGATATGTATCCACCCACTAACCAGTACCCATGCCGTGACATGTATCCACCTACTAACTAGTACCCATATCGTGACATGTATCCACCCACTAACCAGTACCCATGCCGTGACATGTATCCACCCACTAACTAGTACCCATGCCGTGACATGTATCCACCCACTAACCAGTACCCACCTCATGACATGTATCCACTCACTAACCAGTACCCATGTCTTGACATGTATCCACCCACTAACCAGTACCCATGTCGTAACATGTATCCACCCACTAACCAGTACCCATGCCGTGACATGTATCCACCCACTAACCAGTACCCATATCGTGACATGTATCCACCCACTAACCAGTACCCATATCGTGACTTGTATCCACCCACTAACTAGTACCCATGCCGTGACATGTATCCACCCACTAACCAGTACCCACCTCATGACATGTATCCACTCACTAACCAGTACCCATGCCGTGACATGTATCCACCCACTAACCAGTACCCATGCCGTGACATGTATCCACCCACTAACCAGTACCCATATCGTGACTTGTATCCACCCACTAACCAGTACCCATATCGTGACATGTATCCACCCACTAACCAGTACCCATATCGTGACATGTATCCACCCACTTACCAGTACCCATATCGTGACTTGTATCCACCCATTAACCAGTACCCATGCCGTGTCGTGTATCCCCTGACGAGACCAGCTTTAAAAAACCAAATGAACAATTCCGATGGCATTGAGATGTGATCTGCCGTGGGGAGCCCCACTGCACCTATTAATGAGCAACTTGGAAATGTAATTAACCTTTGCCCTGCGCACTTTCATTGGCCCTGGCATACATACACGGACACATGCATACCGACAAACAGCCACATACACATAGTGGCTGTTTTGTTAAATCAGAAACACATAAAGGATTTTAATAGATCGCATGAACCCCGTTTATCAGTGTATACAAACAATCCTATCACCGCTGCCAATATCAAAAGCTGGGTTTCGAGAGTATTGACTTTAATTGATTTTTTTAAAAAAAAATTTTGACTTAAAACAAAGATATTTGAAATAATTATATTAAAGGTAACCAGTCTAAAAAGTTTGTATAAAGGTATTAATATTTCTTGAAATAGCGCTTTCTCTTTCACAATTACCAGTTTTAAAAAAAAATACCTAATATTTTTTTTTTTACTATTTCGTACAGTTAGTGATTTTTAAATTGCTTTGCACGCGGAATAATTGAGCTGGTTTTTATTGTTTCCTTCCATTGATTAGAAAAGAAGACATCAACACTTGGTCGAAATTCACAATTTTAAAGACTAACTTCACAGGTAAAGTTATAGTATTTTGTCCTACAACAGTGGAAGTTTACTGAACTCAATATTAATTTTTAAAGAAATTAACTGTATAAAAATCCTAGCTCCAGTGACCACGACAACAACAGAGATAAGGTGTAACACGACGACAATATTGTTGACTTCTCACCAAGTGTGAATGCTGCATCTGTAGACTGGGTGGTTTAAGTTGTTGGGAGCTTCTCGGAGAACTGTGATGGACGTTTTAAAGAAAGTGTTGTGATTGAACGTTTGTTGCAAATTTCTGGCTTCGCAATGTTCACGCATCGTACTTATCACTATTTTTGCAGTTTTTTTTAAGGATAGTTTGAAAATTGGAAGGTAAAGATCATCGGAGTAGTCAGTTTTAAAAAATAATTTTAAACTATTTTTTTAATTGCCATTTCCACAAATTTTTAAGCGGAAACCTTCAGATAAGAAAGAGAGCGTGTAACTAATTTGATCGACGGCCATAATGACTTTCACAGACTAACATTTTCAAGTGAGCTCAAATGAATTCTTTTAGAAAAAAAACCATACCGTTGTTTAATATATATATTAACATTGTCACCACAGATAAGAAGATGTTGCAATCATTCAAGCCAATCAAACAACAGAAAGTGGGTGAAATTTCAATTTCAAGATGTCACTCGAACAGTCCGAAAAGTGATGTTAAAAATGATACATAGCGAAAAATATAATCTATAAATAAATGTATTAAAGATTTCTGTAGTCAAACAATACTTAATCAATTTCAAAAATCAAATCAACTTAACCTCAAGTTTCCCTTCAAATCGCGTTATCAACGAGTTGGGTGGGAAATGTCAAGGAAAGATCACGTGGCCCTAGTTAGATGCTTTGATAATTTCTGAGAACAATCTCCCCCCCCCCCTACATGTTGGCATGTTTATTACCCGCAAGCAGGACCGTGCCTTTGGGTGACGGTGCTGGGATAATTCAAAAATGTAAACCTTTGGCCAAACGTCAAGTGTGTGTCGAAGAAGTTAAGTATTTTGATATGTGATAAATTATAATTAATTTTTAAAATAAAATTACAATTACTATTCCTATAATTTTTATTATTATATTATTATTATTATTTTATATTATTTTTATTATATAGCTCTTGTTAGCTTAATGACCTCTCACATGACATTGGTTATTTTCTAGTTTCCCAAACACAGCAACGATCTCTGCCCTATGCCCTGGATCCATTTCATAGATTGGTCACACCAGGCGATGGTTATGTTCAGTAAAATTAATCAGAATCAGTTCACATGCAAGGATAACTATTTTTTTTTTTAAAAATAAGTAAAAAAAACAATTCAATTAAGAATGTGCTCAAATGATGAAATGGCTCTATCTATTTGTTGTTATTTTTTTGGCGCGTGCAGATGCGCTGCTGGTTGAGCATGAAGATATGGGAGCCTGGGATGGTGGATGCTAGCCCGTGTGAGTGTATCAACAAAGTGCCAGATAGTGTGTCGGCGGCACATTTGGAAACACAAACAAGAGACATGACTACCAACATTGACCATGGGCTGTATCTCCCCTGGGGCCAAGCAAATTGATGAGGTGAGACCATTGCCACGACGATTGGGGATCTAATTGAATTACCTGCATGTTGCCTATCCCTGGAAACTGCAATCATCGAGTGGTAAGAGCTTCTCGAGGGAATTAAAACATTTAGGCATAGAGCCTGTTGGGACTTTCAATGTTGACTCATGGTGACAGGTTGGGGAGGGGCCAGACATTGTTCAATTTTACAAATTTGATGTATTTGGTTTTTCTCTCAAAACGTTTTTTTGTGGGAAGCAATAGGTTTTTGTTGTTGAACTTTTAGATTTTTTTAGAGCTTAATATCTAACAAGTCATCATTACACAATGTTTATAGAAGTCTGAGCAGTAAGAAGAGAGACTGCTTGAAGATGGGATAATTTTAGATAAATATATATTATTTTGAGTTGTAAGAAGGGAGATGCAAGAAGTTTTAATGTTACCAAGGATAGTCGAATTAAAAGGGAATCTAAGCCTGTTTCACAATAGAATGATAGAATATAAGTACAACATACATTGGGTCCTCGGGACCAGGAATACAATCAAGTCCTTTCATTCAATAAAAATTAGCAGAAGGCTTTAAAGTAGTAAAGAAAACAGAAGTTTGGGTGGCACAATATGAGTATTAAAAACGTGCAACAAAATGCATTTGTTAAAGATGCCTATATGACCATAGGGCCGGTCTTAGGCCAATGAAACCTATGCAGTTGCATAGGACACGCCTATCTGAATTTTCTCTTATTGTCCTTACTGATTTCTTATCCCTACCAGACTGGGCTGCGCGCAATCCATTTGGAATACTAAGCCGCATAAGGACCCGCCATAGCTAAGGCCAGCCCTGAATGCCAATGTGACTAAATATTAGGGTCACAAATCGTACTTATTAACTTACTCCCTACGCAACGGAAGCTCCACGCCATGCGAATATTTATGTTCAAAATAACAAGATGACATATTGCATATGTGCCAACCTATATGAGTTGCATAATATCTTTGTGACGATACGCTAATGCGACAAAACGCCAATGCGACGAATTCCCATGTGGATGTAACAAAATAATTATGCCTGGGAAATTCTCTACACATAAATCATAAAGTAACATACACATCTATTGATTATGTCATAATAATAATTTTATATATGAAAAATATCCGGAAGACCAAACAGACATCCTCAAAATAAGAACAATCTATTTGGGAAAAATATTGAGAGTTTTAGTCAATAAAAGTTTTAGATCTAGTCTAAGTATTTTTTGCCTTCCACTGATCATTATTTTGGAATGATTTTTCCTCTATGTTTACAGTTAGATTTAAAATGCTACCATGACTTTTAAACATCTTTTCGTTCGGCCTGTCTTAAATCTGTAAGTGGGTGCGCATGTGGCTCAGAAAAAATATGACGACATAAAATTATTATCCTTGTGCAGAGTGTGCCTGATGGTGTGGGGCACTTGTAGTAATTTGATATTTTGGATTTTTCTGACAAATTGTGAAATTTAGTACATTTTGAGTGTGCACCAAACACTGCAAGGGTCGGAGCTTGTAGGTTTTGACAAGGCCTTGTTTTCTGACTCGAGATCAGCTCTCGAGCTCCTGCTGAGTGAGAAACCTAGCACCCAATTTATTGATGTCATCTTGGTTAACGTGGGTAAGCTCGAAAAACTTGGGGGTAAGGTGATAGTGCAGTGGATCCAAGCCACGTGAATGTTGACGGCAATAAAAAGGCAGACTCCCTGGCAAAAGCAGTGGCGGCCCAGACCCAACCGGATGTCCCAGTTACTTACCTCGGGGCAAAAACTTGACCATTGGACCAATTTAGGAACAAGTGGTACCAGGAGTGGGCCCATAATACGACTGCCAGGAGGTTTTCGCTAATATGCACAGACCAAACCGATCAGACCAGTGCTGGAATCTGTATCTCAAACATCAGAGTTATGTGACTCATGCGCACAGAGCACTGCCAAACCAACTTGATCTTTAACAGGCGACACTATAACAGGGACTCGAACTGCCGTCATTGCAGCCAAGCCTCTGAGACGGTCACACACAGGCTGACGGCGTATACCGCGCTAGACATAGCCGTGAAGGTACAGGAGGCAAAAGAGTCTCATGTTAAGACAGTGTTGTATGGCACGGCTCAGCAGATTGAACAGGTTGCCCAGGTATTAGCCAAGGCCTTAACAGACTAAGTCTCAAGCCTACAAATTATGTGCTAATTTTAGTTTAATAGGTTTTGAGAACTGAGTGGGGGGTATGTAATAGGGTTTTAGAACTGAGTGTGCATATAGTAGGTTTTTAGAACTGAGTGTGCATGTAGTATTTTGGCGAACTGAGTGTGCATGTAGTAGGTTTGGTGAACTGAGCGTGCATGTAGTAGGTTTGGTGAACTGAGTGTGCATGTTATAGGTTTTAAGAACTGAGTGTGCATGTAGTAGGTTTAGTGAACTGAGTGTGCATGTAATTAGTTTTGGATGTACACTACAATTTAAACAACTTAATATATATTTTCAATTGCTTCCACTAAAATCTATCTCTAGCTATCACAGCTACTATCTGAATATAATTACTCATCCACTACCTTTATAACAAGCACACTATAAATGACATGGTTCACACAAACGGGCTACGTTTATTAGAATTACACATTATCTTTACTACACCTAACGTGTTTATTAAACCCAAATTCTGTTATTGGGAACCCACACACTACTTTTATCACCCCCACACACTACTTTTATCACCCCCACACATATCGATTTATCCCAGTGGTCTGAACAAAAACGCTCCATCAGGGGAGAGAATCGGGCTGCTTCGTTGAGCCGCAAAAGAAAAAGCCAAAAGCCCCCTTTCTGACCTGGCCCTACCCCTCCCCTCTCGTTTCCAGCACTACACTCAACTTAATGCAAGGTGGCGCCACTAGAAAAGGGCAGACCATCCTGGTCATCGGCACTAACTAGATGGGGCATTTTTTATAGTCTGAAATAATAAGTGTGTGGAATAATAATGGTGTCGTACACCCAAAGAGCCAGGTGTGGGAGTGATAATTGGGACACATCTAATTAGCCGGATGTCTGACATGCGTGGGAGTGATAATTTGGATGCACATAATTAGCCGGATGTATGACATGCGTGGGAGTGATAATTTGGATGCATATAATTAGCCGGATGTATGACATGCGTGGGAGTGATAATTTGGATGCATATAATAAGCCGGATGTATGACATGCGTGGGAGTGATAATTTGTATGCATATAATTAGCCGGATGTATGACATGCGTGGGAGTGATAATTTGGATGCATATAATAAGCTGGATGTATGACATGAGTGGGAGTGATAATTTGGATGCATATAATAAGCCGGATGTATGACATGAGTGGGAGTGATAATTTGGATGCATATAATAAGCCGGATGTATGACATGAGTGGGAGTGATAATTTGGATACATCTAATTAGACAGATGTATGACATGCTAGGGAGTGATAATTTTGATACATATAATTAGCCAGATGTCTAACATGCGATAAATGAGATACAACTTATTAACCAGTTGTCGGACATGCGTGGGAGTGATAATTGGGACACATCTAATAAGCCAGATTTCTGACATGCGTTTGAGGGATAGCTGTGATACATCTAATTATCCAGTTGTCTGACATGAGTGGGAGTGATAATTTGGACACATCTAATTAACCAGTTGTCTTACATGCGTGGGTGCCATGAAATACCCAGAAGTCGAGCGTCTGGTGTTGGTTGAGGTCAGCATAGGTCTACAGGACAGTGCATCCAGGACATACCCTCCCCAACCGCCAGGATCACTGGAGAAAACTAGACGGGCCTGCGGGACACCTAACACGTTCTTGATTGGGTCATTTTGGCTAAGACCATACACCGTGCCTCCCTTACATGGCCTGCTAAAATATTCATTATGTGGCTCTATGCGACGACGTAGGGCAGAGAGCAGATGATGCTAAGAGGATGCCGTAGACGCCAGCTAATATAGGTCCACTCGCGAGATGATGGCGGTGGGTCTCTTGGGGCCGGGTCTTCTTGTTACTATTCATTAGTGTCCCTGGTGTTGTCGCCGCACACCCCAGTGGCGGGCCATTCACGATCTATTTATCACTGTTGACATTTTCAGCAGATAATCATGCATCACCCGAACTTCTCGGTCTTTCTCAAACCATTTTAGGAATGTTCTTTTTTGTCCGCCGTCGACTTGCTAAAGCTCAAGGCAATATAATTCTGTTTATAAGTGTTTCAAGGAGATGCCATGGTTATATAGATTCTAAAAAAAATTATATTATTTTTTTTCGTTTTTAAGATCATTCATTATATATGTAAAACTGATCTTCTTTGAGTAATAAATTTTTAAAAATTTGGTATTACTTTTAAAGCTTAAAGTGTAGACTTGCATCCTACAAACATGGGCAAACTGTGGCACTTTTGACGATCATTTGTGGTTAATTACTTGACACCATCATGGTTTACACATCATGTCCTATAATGTCTTTAGTATGTCCAGATAAGAAAGGTCAGTTAAGCAATATACTGACCGTTTAGACTACACACAGGCTAAGAACATTTTTTACCCGTCAGGTAGCCGTTGTGATCAACTTTGTACAAAATAAAAATGTCCTAGCATGATCGCTCACTGCGAGAGCATTCATGAGACTGGCATCAAAAAGGTCCCTGAATACGTCATTTGTGCTGTTGACAGTTTGGGGATGTAGATCTCATTGATTCCAACGCATAGCAAGACGAATGTTGCCTCTGTATCCCTTTTGTCAATGTTCAAAGTAAAGAAAACAACCCGTGTGCGATGTTGTCCGGTAATTCTAAACTGCTGCCCGGCATCAGTCAGATTTTTTTGCGCCTGCCAAACAAGTGCACATCTGAAGGAGAAAATTGGCCAAGACAACTGCTCAAGAAATATTCCGCAAACAGTTTGATGCTCAGTTGTAAGAAGAATTTCAATTGATACTTTTGTTTTTTAAAAGCATAGCCTTTTATGTGTAAAAACTCTGGGTTTTTTTTCATTAAAAAACCTGATATGTACTGCATGTCTACGAGAATAGTGTGGACACATTTCTATTTCAGAGTGGAAAAAAGAACTACTAGATTGCGCAATTAAATCTGTGGGGTCAATGTCTAATAAAATACAAGGTTGGTCAACTTATGAGAGACTTGGCCTCCACTTTCTTTGAGATTTCACATTTGTGAAAGTGAAACATTTGGCTTTTCTATAGAACATTCACTACTTTACTGTTCAAGCCAAAAAAAAAACGTTAATCGTTGAACCACACCAAAGGTTTTAAACCAAAACGTGTCATATACAAGTGATATCTCTGACAAGGAGTAGGAGGAAACAATGCAAGATCCCTGACAAAGAGTAGTAGGAAACACCGCAATATCCCTGATTAAGAATAAGAGAAAACACTGCAAGATCCCCGACAAGGAGTAGTAGGAAACACGGCAAGATCCCTGATTAAGAGTAAGAGAAAACACTGCAAGATCCCCGACAAGGAGTAGTAGGAAACACGGCAAGATCCCTGATTAAGAATAAGAGAAAACACTGCAAGATCCCCGACAAGGAGTAGTAGGAAACACGGCAAGATCCCCGACAAGGAATAGTAGGAGGAAGCAAGCTGCGGCTATGATCCCATTTCATCAGCTTGCGTTGTTCAGTATTTAAGGCCGTATTTAATAGGAAACAAATCAATTTGAAATCGCCTACTCAACCAGTCTCTATCTCAAAGATGAGCCCACAAAACTTGAGTGTAAGTCACATTGCCCGGCTTATACTGCATACTTCTCATTATTTTTACAAGATCTATTTTTGTCATGTTCCTGTCAAGGTTGTATATAAACTTTCTGTTTCTGTGTACAGTCTCCCATTTGTATTTCTTCTTGTCTGTGAGCTTTGTATTACTCACTTTTCTGTTTGCTTTGTATTTCTGTTTGTCCAGTGTTGGATTCAAGGGCGTAACTATTGGAGGGGAGGGGGAAGAATTTGTTTTTAAATCCTCCACCCACTTGAAAAGGGCCACAAAATTAGTGTCTGAAATTGTTGTTTTTTTACATTAAATATTACGATGCCGCCATGGATGTGGGGCCTCTAAAGAGGTTAGCCCCCCCCCCCGGGCTCCAAAACCCTTATAAACTCCTAGCTAAGCCACTGGTTGGATTCCTTTTTCCTTTTATCATTTGGGCTTTATTTCTCTCATTGTTCTCTGGGAATTCCGTTTCTGAATGTTCATTGACATCTTTACAGTACTATGTTGCCTAAATGTTTGCTTTCCAATTAGATTTCACTCTCATCCTTGTGTTTACAAAATTCCACAATCATGCAATCTTAAATTTTACAAATTCATATGTTTACTGCTGAGAATATTTAAAAGAAAAATATAAGTAAATTATTACAAAAGGAATTTCAAGTAAAGATGTAAATAAATCAAGAAACTCTTAGAGAACACATTTTAAGTACCTCCTCTATTTTAAGATGCCATTGAGGACAGCACTCACTAATTTCAAAGTTGAAGAGAAAAATAATTGCCATTTTTCAACGTCCTTTCCTTATACTCGACTAATGAAGTCTCTAGTGACACAATCACTGTTAGAGAGTGCCACTTTTTGCACTAGAAGCCATTTAAAGTCAATATTAACTACAGGTTATTAGTTAAACACTCAGCGGCGTAGCTAGGAATTTGTAGTGATTTGAGGGCCCGGGGGGGGCTTGCCTCTTTTGGGAGGGCTGCATACGTGGTGATGACGTAGATTTTAATGTTAATTTTTTCCGACACTCCTTTAGGAGACCCCTCAAGTGGGGGTCAATGGGGCTTTCGGATTCAGCCCCCCTCCCCTTCCCTTAGCCACGCCACTGTTAAACAATGTCCTGTTATCAGGTACACGTCAATCATACTAGCACATGGGTTCCCCATTATCGTGATGGTAAAAGAAGTGGAACTATAAATTGTAATTTTAAAGTTAAATCTACCAACGTTGGAGGCAGCAGGCCATCTCAGTGTGAGAATCACCATCAACCCAATGAAAAATTCCAGATAATTAAAAAAAAAAAACGTAAAAAAAAAAGTTTTTCACTATAAATCCTTTATATACGAGACATAACTTTAAGAATGTTCATTATAACACGCAGGGCAAAATCTATATCTCGTGAATATATTTTTAAAAAGTAATGTCAAGGTAATGCGCACCTTATTGCGCGACATGAAAGGTTGTTTAACATATTACGCACCACAACACTCTATCTGAAAAAAAAATAACATGATATAAAAAGATAAATAAAATAATTTGAAAATTCAATAATTCAATTAATGTCCATTCGATCAATCTGAAATTTCGATACATCATTTTTGTCATTGGCATGAATCTGCCTGCAAAATATCAGCTCGCTAGCGTACGAGAAAGTGGGTTAAAAATCGATCCAAAATTTTTTCGGCAAGGTTGCACGGTCGGTCGGTCGCCCGCCCGGCTCAGACACCACAAGTTAATATAAAGGATTTTTTAACAAAGTTTCTAAGCTACAATCATGTATTTACAATCGTAATTCTAAACTTATCAATTAATAATCAACAAACATTTTTCGACGTTGTTTTGAGGAAGATGTACTTGCCTTAAACCTTGTTAACGTAATAATTTCTAGAGCTGGAAGAAATTTCAAGAACTGCAGTTCGCCGTTGAATTTCTTTTAAAACAACAAAAAGAAAAACAATAAATTGAGCCTTTCTATGTGAACTTATTACCCTAACCCCAAACATGTATCTGCATCTGCACATGTATATGTGGTGCCCTTCCGACTGATAAATGTGAATGATTTATCTTCGTTGTTTGAAGCTCTTGCAGAAACTGGAGGAACTAATTCTAGGGACCAATTTGCGTCTCTACTTACAATATAAACTACTTTTAAACGCCTTTCCTGTTTTATCTGTTCACATTGAACTAACAAGGGACTGGCAAAAAGTTGTTAAAATCGTATATTCTAACCCAACCGTCTCACTCCAGAGACGTGCTGGTATTATTCCAGGGCTAGTGCACTCCAGAGACGTGCTGGTATTATTCCAGGGCTAGTGCACTCCAGATACGTGCAGTTAGTATTCCAGGGCTAGTGCACTCC
>MUZC01002511.1:7630-69664 GCA_002072015.1 Radix auricularia
AAAAAAAAAAAAAAAAAAAAGAAGAAGACAATTGGCACCCCCAGCCCCGAAGAAATGATCATAAAAAATTCATGACCTTATAGTATTTTAATATTGGCTATCACATTTTTTTTTAAATACAAAATTTGGTTAAGATCCATCAATTTACCAAGTAGCTAGCGCTTGAATTATTTTTATATAACTCATATAAGCAAAAATTGACATTATGGACCACCGGCGCCCCATGTGTGTTTAATTGACAAAGAAAGTTACCTGTTAACTTCCTGGGAGTGTACGCAATAGTCTTCAAAAGTTTCATTACGATCGAATACATGGTTTAGTCAGCTATAAAGGACATGCACACACACACACACATTCATATATACATATATATATATAGATATAGGGGAGAAGCACAATTAGGGGCCCTCAGCCATATTTGGTGCAAGATGTCAAGTCCAAATATCTGTTTAATTCAGTTTCACATCATGGATATATTTCCCGAGATCGTTAAAAACTGAATGGAAAAAATATCTTAAGCATTTACAAAAAAGACATATGGAGCCCCTGGCCCCCAAAAAATTGACATTAGAAGTTCATTGCTTTTAAGTAATTTAATATGGGCTACCAAATTTTTGTATACAAAGTTTGGTTAAGATCAACTCATTTACTCCGTAGGTAATGCATGAATTAATTTTTATATTGCTCATAAAAGCAAAAAAACGATATTAAGGGCCCCTGGGCCCATTCAATGTAAGGTGTCAATTTCAAATCTTCTGTTTATTTGAATATGTATTATAAGGGATAAGTTTATCATTATTTGTCAAGACCTTTAATATCTAAATTGGGGAAATGTCAAACGTTTACAAAAACAGGTATTTTGGGCCCCCAGCCCCAATGGAGATGCCATTAGGAGTTAAATCACCCTGGCGCCCCTTTAGTGTTAAATGGAGAAAAAAAAGTAGCCAGTTACCATTCCGTGAGGGTACTCAACAGTCTCAAAAATTTTCATGACGATCGGATGAATAGTTTAGTCAGCTCTAAAGGACAAGCACACACACACATACAGACATACTTTCATTTTTATATATATAGATTAGTGTTGTTATCGATTAAATTAAATTTAATCGTTAACTTTTGAAAAATTACCGATTAATTAATCGATAATTTTGTTAAAGGTAGAATTAAAGATGTATGACGTCATTAAACTGAAAATGTCAAGGGAAGTAATAAAAACAGGCAATTGATATTTTTATTAAGTTTTTTTTAAAACATAGTTAACAATGATGAAAATAAGCTAAATAACGTATTAATGTTTAGGCACTTGAATGAAAATTTGTCATTAATTTTAAAATATAAAAGTAATACAGCCATATAGATTCTAGAAATTGTTTGATGATTAATAAAAAGATAAAAATCACCTTTTTATCCCAAGTGGTTCAAAAGTTATGATTTTTTTCCCTAAGATCTCATAATCACTTTTTTTTACTATGTTGTTTTCCTTCAAATTTTGTATCATTTTATGGCATTTTTTAAAATGCCCATAACTTATGTATTTAATTTAATTTAAAAGCTATAATAATGTTAGCAAATATATTTAAATATAAGTAGTTCAATATAATGTCTAAGAATTAAAATTTTGTTATTGTTAAATAATTAAAAACAATGTGTTTTTTTTTATATCATTGACCTTATAAAACAGGTTATTTTAAAGTTTACACTTGCCAACTTTCTTTAACGGAGAAGTTTGTATGCAAAAAATAATAATAATAAAAATTATTATTAATTATTTATTTAAAAAATCAAAATTGTTAAAAATATTTCTTTAATTTTAATAGATATTTTAATAGGTAATTTCCGCAGCCCTAATATAGATATATATATATATATATATTTAAATATATTTATGGCTCTACCAGCCAGCCAGCTCTATGAAGCGAAATTCTGCCGGATTTGTAAAAATGGTAGGATTTCAGCTGAAATCTGGTAAATCTCTAATCTTGATTAGTTTTTATTCCCTACTTCTCATGGTCATACATATTTTTCATCATTCATGCATTACTTAATTATCATACAATGCAAGACTGTGATGAATTTCTGCCTAGCGCCAACCTTGACCTGCTACAAACACCAGACAGACAAAGAGACCAGTGGCAGCTTGTTTGGTACTCTAGTAGTTGATTCTGGCTACTCATTCTCACACATTGTCCCTTTTTACAAAAATAAGCCCATTAAAGAAGCTATTATTCGGTGAGTTCTTTAAAATCATTAAACTTCTGTATTTTACTTTAAAAAGCCCAATTCTGATTACTATGAATTCAACTTAATACCTAAAATATTGTATGTTAAATTGTTGTCTTTTTCTATTTACTCCAGTGTGAATGTTGGTGGTAAAGTTTTGACCAATCATCTAAAAGAGGTCATCTCATACAGGTCAGTTTTCAAAAACTTCTTTTGTCTAATTATTAAAAAAAATAGAGTCACCTATTTACATTCATTTTAAATGAATTGTTTAATCTTTATTCAGTTGCAACATTAAATAGTTTAACAAACACTTTGATTATAAATGTGACATTTAAATTCTAATCAAAAGGCAAATTAATTTAAATATAGTCTTATTTTATTTAGATGATGATTATCTAATTTTTGTGCATGGTGTATATAATTTTTTACATCTTGTATCTATTTTTGTTTTTAAGACAACTGATGGTGATGGATGAGACTTATGTTATTAATCAAATGAAAGAAGATGTCTGTTATGTATCAACACAGTTTAACAAAGATATGAGTATTGCAAGGTATGAACAAGTATCTGAGCTGGTCAAAATACCAAAACAAATGTAACAAAAATTTTCAGTAAGCAATTTTTTAAAACAAGAATTCTTAAATTAATATTGGGATATTTGTGAGGCTTTTTACTGTGTAATCTTTTGTTTTTGAACTCACCTTCATTGATAAAATTAGTTGTTGAGTCTTTCAAACCATTTTTTTGGTGCTACAGAAATACCTTGATTTATATTTATATTATTATTTTTAATTTTTATAGTTATTACACATTAATTAAATTATCAAAGTGAATTTGTATATGCACAGACTGAAATATCCTGAAAACACCATTAGCAGGGACTATATCCTTCCTGATTACACACACATTAAGAGGGGCTATATCAGATCACAGGAGGAATCATCTAAAGCAAAGGGAGATGAGCAGGTAAAAATGTTCCTTACATTCTATAAACAATTCTTATTTATCATTAGCACTCAGAAGTAAAAGAGAAGTAATAATTTAGTAGTAAGGATCTGCGTATCACACATTTTAATTATTTGTGTGAAAAATAAAATTTGCCATTTTTAAGTCAATGGCTTCACTGACAGAAAAGAAAGAAAAATAACTAAGAATCTCTTTCATAAAATAATGATTTCAAATACATTAAAGGGTGGAATATAATTGAAGGTATCTAACATTATTTATTTTTTCCTTTCAAGTTTATATTTTAATTCTTTCTTTTTTTTTGTTTTGTTGTTGACTTTTTATCTTTAAATCTTTTTTTCAAATAATCAATAACAGAATATTCACTTTTTTAAACAAAAAATTATTTAAAAATGAAGCATAAAGTAAAATAACCTTGACATATAACGTACAAATTTTTTATAAGTTGTCACAATATTCTATATCAGTGTTTTTCAACCTTTTTTGTGCCGTGGCACACTTTTTTCATGAAAAAAAATCCAGAGGCACACCACCATCAGAAAATGTTTAAAAAATTTACCTCTGTGCCTATATTGACTACATATATATAAGCTAATTCTCTTGAATAGGAATATCCCGCGGCACCAGGAAACATGTCGCGGCACACTAGTGTGCTGCGGAACAACGGTTGACAAACGCTGTTCTATATCAACCACTTGGGTAACATAATTTTACCTTCAGTCACTACCATTCAAAGTCAAACTGCACTTAGACCTTGTCTCAAAACTAGCTTAGCACTGCAATGAGACAGCTGGGTTGATTAGAATGGATGAGAAATGAGTGATTCATCTTTTTAAATGAAGAAAATTATGTCAGACAAGAAAGAAATGAGAGTAAAAAAGCTTGCATATAAATTAGGGTACTGATTAAAATTTTTATTTTCATTAATTGGGGAAAAGATTAATCAATTAATTATTTTTGTATAACAGATATATAGATCCCATTAAATCAGGATTCATTATTTTGTGAAATCGTTTAAATCACTGTAATTCCCTGGCTCACAAATTTTATGACAAAACACAGCAAAGTCGTTCTGCTATTCAAAAAATAAAGAAGAAAAACCTTTTTGTTTACAAATGCATAGTAATAATAATAAATTACTAATAAATAGGAGAAAAAAAAGAAATATTTTCTGAAATTTTACTTGATAAAATTATTTTAATAGATTTATTAATACAGTTGAACCCACTTACCTCGAGCTCGGTTACCTCGACCACCCTATTATGTCGACGTTTTTTATTGGAACCGCCAAATTCTCTCTTTGTCTTAGCATTTTCTCGTCGTTTAATTCGATTTTTTTAAGTCGCCGAAACCTCATAACACGAGCACAAAAAAGGGTCAAATTTGCCACTTAACATTGGTTATCTCGATCCCCATGACCAATCGCCAGCTTTTGAAAATGTTAGCTATGATTTTTTTATACCCAAGGGAAGTTTCTGCCTCACCAGGGTCTGCTGGTGACGTCACAGCCCACTTGCGTTTTGCTCTCAGCGCTGTGTTGCTTCTGGTACTATGGCAATCGCCGGCTTTTGAAATTCAAGCAAGTGGCTTTGAAGGCACAGTATCGCTCAATCTGGGAATCACCGCAAAACGGCGTTATATTTAAACTTAAACGGTCTTTAAAAACGAACGCTAGTGATGGGACGATACCAAAATCATAGGCTGCTTACTGTAAACAAGGCTCCCCAGATTTTAAAATATATAATATAACAGACTACAGACAGTTTACCCACCCCCACTCTCAATCTCCCACACCATTGTTGTTGGTTAGTCCTATTAGCATCAAGTTACCGAAGGAATTCTAAGTCCATTGTAAACTGAGGGGATCGTATGGAATAATAAAATGTACTGTGTGCAGACTTTTTGTCATTGGCAACCATTCATCCTTCAACCTCATTTTGACTATTACATGTACTGTGCTACTGCTTTGTTCTCATTGTTTCATTCATAAGAAGTGGCCGTGTGCAAAAGCCATTTAACTATTGGTTAGAATTAATTAAAATATGTCAAAGTTGAAGGTTCAAAAGTTCAAAAGGAGTACCTAATTTATTTGTGTACGTTTATATAGAGAAGAGTTCGCTTTGTCATGAGTCATCATATATAGGTCACGGTAGACCATTCTGAGCTGAGGGGACGGACCCAAAGAAGATGATTAGGAAGAGAATGGTTCGGGGACAATGAGGGGATGTGTAGGTTACTTATTTGTGTAGCTTGTAAGGAAAATCAAGCAAGTGGCTTCGAAGGCACAGTATCGCTCAATCTGGGAATCACCGCAAAACGGCGTTATATTTAAACTTAAACGGTCTTTAAAAACGAACGGTCTTAACAACCTTAAGAAAGAGTGAAGAAATAGGGTCCCGATATTCCGATACGATTCTGATTAATCGTCCCATCACTAATTAACGCACAACACGTACATAAAGAAATTTCAAGCGCATGTTAATATTTTGCCGCCATATTGGTTTTCGCTTTAACTCGATCATCGGTTATGTCGATGCCATTTTCCATACCCCAACGCCGTCGACTTAAGCGGTTTCGACTGTAGTTAATTTCTTCTGCCCTCTCCATATATACGGTTCCACTAAGCAGTAGATTGAAATCATGAGTTATCCTCCAATTTAAAAAAAAAATTATATTTTTGATCCAGTGAAAAGCTTAACTACATACATCTATGTTATGTTAAAATAGTTCCCAGGCATATAGTTCCTTACATGTTAATTTTTTCTTACTAATAGTCTCAAATTATTTTAGGTACAATTTCTTTTGTAACATTTACAATCGAAACCGGTTATGTCGACAGCCTAAGGGTTTCCCAAAAAGCTTTGAGATAATAGGGTTGGTGAGATAACCGAGGGTGAGATAAGTGTGTCGATGGCCTAGGGGTTTGCAAAAAAGCGTTGAGATAATAGGGTTGGCGAGATAACCGAGGGCGAGATAAGTGTGTTCGACTGTATATACAAGTTTTGAACAACCATGTTTTGTGTTATAGGTGCATATAATTTAGACTAAAGACTGATGTTATATGTTATAATAACATTGCTGCTTTAAATAGTGGAAATTTTGAATGTACCCATTCAATGGGTGTGGTATTGACTGCTGCTTGCCTTACAGATGATCAGGATGAACAATGAGAGGTTTGCTATCCCAGAGCTGCTGTTTCGTCCATCAGATGTTGGCATTCAAGAGATGGGCATTAGTGAGAGCATCATGCACTGCATGACCCTTGTAGATGAAGGTGATTCTCTCAACTTGGTCATTTCTTTTCCACTGTCCTCCATTTTTGTGTGTCTTTGGAGATAGATATCACATGCAAACTGATTACAGTACCAAGTGTTGCCATTGTTGGTTAAGAATAAGAGTCTATTTTGCCTGATGACTGGTGGAAAATTATAATTCAGATTGGAAGGCGTTAAACAAAAAATATTGTTATTTGTTTAGAGTATTGATTTTATCTACATTTTGTTTTTAAAACTATAATCCATAGGACATTTATTTTTTTTAATGTTTTAATACATTGTTTTTAAAATTTTGTTTTCAATAAAGGAATTTTAATGGATGCGTTTTCGCTACTGTTTACCAAAGAAAAGAAATTAAATATCATTGGTATCTCTTGCCTAACAAAGAGCACAAAGACAAAGATAGTTAGTAAAACATTAACAATCATAATGACCGGTTGAGCTCGTAGTTTAAAAAAATGTGTACCACTTTGTTTACGCTGTCCTATTATTTTGGGTGAGGGTTACACACTGTTCTCTTCTTAAAGAGGTCGGGGGTCTGTTTATGAATGAATTGGCTAAAGAACAAGTATATGGGTAATTAATGATATTGAATTAGTTATTTGCGTGTTCCTATTCTTTTGGAGACCATCAGTTGTGTCTGTTAAATCCATGTTTTCTTCAATCAAATAAAAATAATAAATAATTCTGCTTATATTTTTTTCAACATAGGTCTGTAATTTTACAATAGTTAATGACAGTTTAAATAGTTGAAAATAAATAAAAATTGGAAATGTGGATTCTTATGAAAATTTTTGAATACTGCTAAGATTATTTGCTAAAACTAGATTTAATTTTTATCCTCCAGAGCTTGTACCACACTTGTTGAATAACATTGTTCTGACTGGAGGCAATGCTCTACTGCCTGGCTTCCAAGACAGAGTGTAAGGCTAATAGAACACACGCTAACAGAAAATATCTTTATCTGTATTTCTGTTTTTTTTTTTTTAAACACCAGAATTTTAAATTATATGAATGTTGGAACAGAAGTTTCCATCTGTAGACTAAACTTTACATCCCACTTTAGCTTGGCTTGTACATATTAATGTGTTGGGCCACCTGACCTTCACTTTGTTCACCCATTGAACTTTTATGTTTTGACAGGTTCCAAGATGTGAGAAGCATGGCCTGTGATGATATGGATGTTGGGATATCAACACCGGATAAGTAAGTGTCCTGATATTTGTCATTTTATAATGCTAGGTCTTGCTCTTCTTGCAATAGATTTCCAAATACTAGATAGTCTCTAAACAGGAATGACATTCAAGTAACTGTTTCCGCTAGTATAGTCTCTTAACAAGAATGACATTTAGGTGACTGTATCCGCTAGTATAGTCTCTTAACAAGAATGACATTTAGGTGACTGTATCCACTAGTATAGTCTCTTAACAAGAATGACATTTAGGTGACTGTATCCACTACTATAGTCTCTTAACAAGAATGACATTTAGGTAACTATCCGCTAGTCTGGTCTCTAAACAAGAATGACATTCAAGTGACTGTATCCGCTACTATAGTCTCTTAACAAGAATGACATTTAGGTGACTGTATCCACTAGTATAGTCTCTTAACAAGAATGACATTTAGGTGACTGTATCCACTAGTATTGTCTCTTAACAAGAATGACATTTAGGTAACTATCCGCTACTATAGTCTCTTAACAAGAATGACATTCAGGTGACTGTATCCGCTGGTATAGTCTCTTAACAAGAATGACATTTAGGTAACTATCCGCTACTATAGTCTCTTAACAAGAATGACATTTAGGTGACTGTATCCACTAGTATAGTCTCTTATCAAGAATGACATTTAGGTAACTATCCGCTACTATAGTCTCTTAACAAGAATGACATTCAGGTGACTGTATCCGCTGGTATAGTCTCTTAACAAGAATGACATTTAGGTAACTATCCGCTACTATGGTCTCTTAACAAGAATGACATTTAGGTGACTGTATCCACTAGTATAGTCTCTTAACAAGAATGACATTTAGGTAACTATCCGCTACTATAGTCTCTTAACAAGAATGACATTTAGGTGACTGTATCCGCTGGTATAGTCTCTTAACAAGAATGACATTCAAGTGACTGTATCCACTAGTATAGTCTCTTAAAAAGAATGACATTTAGGTGACTGTATCCACTAGTATAGTCTCTTAACAAGAATGACATTTAGATAACTATCCGCTACTATAGTCTCTTAACAAGAATGACATTCAGGTGACTGTATCTGCTGGTATAGTCTCTTAACAAGAATGACATTTAGGTGACTGTATCCGCTAGTATAGTCTCTTAACGAGAATGACATTTAGGTGACTGTATCCGCTGGTATAGTCTCTTAATAACAATGACATTTAGGTGACTGTATCCGCTGGTATAGTCTCTTAACAAGAATGACATTTAGGTAACTGTATCCGCTACTATAGTCTCTTAACAAGAATGACATTTAGGTAACTGTATCTGCTAGTATAGTCTCTTAACAAGAATGACATTTAGGTGACTGTATCTGCTAGTATAGTCTCTTAACAAGAATGACATTTAGGTAACTATCCGCTAGTATAGTCTCTTAACAAGAATGACATTTTGGTGACTGTATCTGCTAGTATAGTCTCTTAACAAGAATGACATTTAGGTAACTATCCGCTAGTATAGTCTCTTAACAAGAATGACATTTAGGTAACTATCCTCTAGTATAGTCTCTTAACAAGAATGACATTTAGGTAACTGTATCTGCTAGTATAGTCTCTTAACAAGAATGACATTTAGGTAACTGTATCTGCTAGTATAGTCTCTTAACAAGAATGACATTTAGGTAACTATCCGCTAGTATAGTCTCTTAACAAGAATGACATTTAGGTAACTGTATCTGCTAGTATAGTCTCTTAACAAGAATTACTTTCAGGTGACTGTATCCGCTAGTATAGTCTCTTAACAATAATGACATTTAGGTAACTCATCCGCTACTATAGTCTCTACTATTGTCATTTTATAATGCTAGGTCTTGCTCTTCTTGCAATAGATATCCAAATACTAGATAGTCTCTAAACAAGAATGACATTCAAGTGACTGTATCCGCTACTATAGTCTCTAAACAAGAATGACTTTCAGGTGACTGTATCCGCTAGTATAGTCTCTAAACAATAATGACATTTAGGTAACTCATCCGCTACTATAGTCTCTAAACAAGAATGACTTTCAGGTGACTGTATGCATTGAATGACAATTATGTACAGAGTTAAATGGGATTTAACTAATATTTGTTCTATTATATTCAATAAATTTAAATTTTAAAAAAAGCCTTGTGTAATATTATTTTGCTATCTTTTGTTTTCCATGGATGCAAAAAGTATCTTTAAACTCACTCCTGGTACTTTCCCTAAAATGATTTAGAACCTTTAGGATTGATTTGTGAGCTCTATACAAAGTTAAACAAATCGACAAGTTTATTTAAAATATATTGATTTCTATGTCAACAATTAAAACTATTTAGCTTAGTGATGAGAAAACTGTACAACTTTGCCGATATGTACGAAGATCTAATGTGTGTGGGGTGGGCGAGTGGGTTCCTGATGTCCTCTTTTTTTAGGTGGAGGATTCCAACTAGCATTTCTAACACACTTAATTCATTTCAGTCCCCTGACATATGCATGGCGTGCAGGATGCGACTATGCCCTGGATCCAAGCTTTCCATCCGTTTGTGTCTCTAGACATGAATATGAAGAGTACGGACATACTGCCTGTTTGAACAAATTTAATGTTTCCTGACACTGACTGTTTCTGCAATATCTCATTAACTCTGTCATTGCAATGTGTTCATTTCTCAGATGTATATATATCTCTACATCAACATCCCAATAAAATTTCATCTTCATGTTTCTGTGAAAAGGTTAGCTGTGAATATATTGCTACATTTTGTTGAGTAAAAGTTCAGTTCATTTTAATAAATAATTCTGAAACAATTAAATATCCTTTTGTTATGTTTTTAAGATTTGTTATCCCGAACACTGACTAGTTGTTTGTTTTTGTGTGTTGTTTTTTTTTTTTTTTGAGTGGTAGAGCAATAGTCAGGTTGATCTTGAGCTGTTGGGTTGACTTTTAGCTAATTGTGCGGTGGTGTGAAGGCAGTTAAATTTTTGGGTACTAGGCTGGAGTTAGTGGAAGTTGATTAAGATGACAACCAAGAGAACTGGGATACAATGATTGATAATAATACTCGTAAAGGAGGCAGAACTTCTTGGTTTTAAAGTGGATTAGTTTAGTAAATGAGCAGAAGAGGAAGTAGATAGCAGTGGTAGAAGAAATGGAGGATTCAAAGAGAGTAGATAGCCAAACAAATGGAACTAGTGGAGAAAACAGGATGATAGATCAGTCAAGGAGAAAGGTTACAGATTGTAAAAAAAGCGTAAATAATACTGCATTTAAGGTAAGGTAAGAATTACGTTATCTGAACTTATAGACAATGTGAACATTACAGAAGAAAGCACACAAAAAATCTTTTTACAAATGTGGAAGATATATAAGGGGAATACGATAATTAAAATCAAGAGGAAATTTATGTGGCGTGTTCTGAGGAGAAGATAGTTTCCCTAGTAGAAGGGGATACTAAGGGAAATAATAATAGAAGCGTTTGAGTAGGGTTTTGAAGGTAAACATTTATAATGTTACTAGATGCCCGCGGCGTATCATACCCCGCATATTTGCTCATTGATGGTGCAAAGAAAGTGGAGGGGGGGATTGAACAGACTCAAACAACAGCACGCTGGAATGAACCTCGGGTGCTGGGATAACTGCTACACATTGTTGATCTGGAACATGTGCACTGTCACCCCGCACATCTTAGTTTGCCAACCATAAACTAAAATTAATTGGCATAACCTGACAAAGGTCATTCATCATGCTTATCCCCACTCAGATTAAAAACGTAATGTCTTAGCTGGGGATTGAACCTGCGACCTACGCGTGCACGCGTTATACGAATGTTATAACCATTACACTTCGAAATACATGTTATTTTGTTGTTCTGAAAGAACATAGTAATTGACTTCAAAACAATGAAATTATGTATGTTTACTACCTTTTCTTGCAATCTGATTGGTCGGTGGGGTCAGAGGTCAGACAGCTTCTTGTCCGGCATGGTCGGACCATGTACAGAATAATATATATAGATAATGAAATTGGAAGAGCATTATACTTGTTAGTGAATCTACTAGGCCGGGTTGAATGGGAGTCATCCTAGCAGAAAGTAATAACCAAAAGTTTTATTAGTTTAACTCCATCAAACGGAGAAACTAAGCTGTTTAAGCTAATGTGCCAAATTGTAAAACTATTTTGCTAGTTAAACGATGTTGTTTGTTTGTTTTGATAACCGTTTCTTTGCTAACATGGTTTTCTGAAAGCCAACCATTTTTCATATCCACTATGAACACAAAAAGAAGTACATGTAATTCATGTATACTCAATTAAAAATAAAAAAAAGTGGTGTAAATGACATCTAGGAAAGTTTGTTTACTTAAGAATATTAAGGGGCAAAGCTTTGTGACAACTTATTGAAGGGGGAGGAGGCGTAACAACTACGTGGCATCGGGACAGTTGCCAAGGGCGCTGATGGCTAATCCTTCAATAATCAATTTATTATCTTATATAATAAAAGGCAATTTTCTGTGCGGTCATCGATATCGATTGGTCCCTCAAAATCAGCCAATCAGAAAAATTAAAACTCAGATCGAATACGTTTTACGTGTACGTTAAAAGCGAGTTAGTTTTTGTGCAGTATTTTTTCCACGACTTTATTTTGAGCGCACGGCTAAAACTACGGTGCGGACATTTTCATGTACGCATATTAAATTGAGTTGTGGCTTTTATAAAGGTACTTTCTTTGTTTAAAAGATACGTAAAAATGTTTCATTACAATTGTCACACGATGCAACAGTTTATTTTTTTTAAAACGTGCAAATAAAATTGTGAATTTTGTTAAATTCTGCTGTGAAACATTTTTCGTTATTAATTTAAAAATTATAATTATAAATCTGTAATTAGTGTGTGAATTTACGTAGAAAGCGATGGCTCAAGTCAAATATTTCTAATATAGAATAATATTATTATAAACACATATCTATATATAAAATTCTCCTCATGGTCCAACCATGCAGGACACCAAGCAATCTGTCTAACCCCACCGACCAATCAGTTAGTGCAGAGGGTGGGGGTCATCGAGACCAAGCAAACAATTTCTTTGTTCTTTCAGGATAGCATGTATTTCGTAGTGTAGTAGTTATTGCACTCGCCCAACACACGGAAGTCGTAGGTTCAAGCCCCAGCTAAGACATTACTTTTTTAATTTTTAAAAATATTTTTGTTTTTGACCGTTCACTTCCCATTTTCTTTCCGAACATGACTTCGCAACACGGCCGTAGGCTTTGTCTCTCGACATTGGCATAATAACTTCGTGCTTTTCTTTGTGCTCAGTGACAGAAAAGTAGTTACACACTTTCCTCAACAATTACAAGTCACCTGTCACTTAATCATTAGCGGCGTATGCTACGACGCGGGAAGGCTAGTATAAATAAATGTTATTCCTGTTGTACCGGATATCGAGATTTTCGCCACTATCTGGATTCGGCAAATACTTATCGCAGATCCGAATAGTATCCGGATATAAGTATGGTAAAGACTTTTTGAAATCAAATTAAATTAACATTAATACGTTTATAGACAAATATATAAAAGTTTTAAAAAAACAAAAACAACCAGCAATGAGCTGTACGCGTTGGGCTTTATAGTCAAAAGATTTGTTTTACGGGTTATTTATTATAACTATAATGAAAGGTATTCTTGACGTGATGCACATTTATGGACGGTCGTGACGGCTTTTGGAAGGGAGGTAGAACATGCCACCGAAACGATGGCGGAACGTCCTTGGACGGGCTTTGTTGTTCTTATATAATAATTTAGCAGTTTCCCTATGTCTCAAGGAGCCAAAAATGAAATAATAGCCAAGGGCGTGGAAAACCCAGTTACGCTCCTGGGAGGGGGTTCTAAGTTAATGTGATCTCGTGTGACCGTGGGGGGTAAAAAATCTGCCCAAATCACGTGACGTCAGTATGAACGGCCCTAAGGATACTACTAACTGCGAAGAAAATGAAATCTATATGCGATATTTAAAAATGGTCAAAAGCCAATTATTTTATACATATAAAGCAAAAACAAACAAATCTGATATTTTTTTCCAAGGATTGTATGTATGTGTGTGTGCCTACCCATACCTTGCCATCGATCAGTATTGATTGGAGGAAAAATCCCCTCAAACTTCCCAGTCCTAATCGATTGTCAAGTTTTCCCAGTGAGTCACGGGCCGGGCAATCTAACCTCTATAATGGTTGAAATCTATTTTTAGATAGTCTGTCGGTTACACGTTCAGTAATGTATCTACCTATATCATATTTATTGGGGTCAATTTTTTTCCCCAAATATCTTGTTTAATAAGAAATTATGTATGTCATTTCTTATGTTTGTTGCAGAGTATTACATTTCATTCTGCAGATTCATATAACACGATCCGAGTTTGACAATAGTAAACAAATGTAACACATTCAAGTCCAATAAACACATCTAGTGGACGTCGATAAAATGACTCACGGTCAGCAATCTGCTGACTCTCCATCCATCCCCTCCATCCACCACCCCACCCCAACACACAACTCATATATCGACATTTATCCTCCCACCAGGTGTTACTAACAATTTATTGATTGCTTTTTCTTCACAGGAAAACAGAGGATGGAGTTTGTATATTGGCGTTATATTTATTATGTATACTGGTTTATATTTTATAAATACTAATAATTTATTGGAAAAATAAATAAACACGATTTTCTTGGCAAATTGAGATAGAATACCGTGACCCGCAATGAAATAACAAAGAAAACAACAGACAACAATAATAAATACCATTCATTAACATTTTCGCTCAACATTTTGCTGTAGCAAGCTTTTTTTGTGTGAGTGTCTTCAAACATTTAAAATAACAGTTTATTCCATTCCAAAACTATAGTCCCTGATGTATCGCGCGTCAAAGTTAGGAAATTCTGGAAGTGGGGTGGGGGAGGGGGAATTTCCTAGCATGAGAAAATAGCCCGTTACTACTGCGTATTGACATGACGTAGTACCAGCTGTGTCATTTGTGTCAACTGGACGTGTTGTTTAATAAGGTGGTTCAAGGGGTGAGTACAAATGTATTTATTCTATTTTTCTTGTTCTTTAAAATACAAAATACACAAATTGTGTAATGAAAACAATAAATTTGAGCTTTATTTTTAAGCTAACACGACAATAAACGTTTCGGCAAATGCCTTCATCAGTACAATGAACATAAAATACATACTTACATAAGTATTTTTCAATTAGATACATTCATAGACAGTCGGGATACTTTGTGCCCTAGAAATTAACAACAGTACCTTTTCGGTGTGGGATAAATAACCACTTTAAAGCTTCTCATTTCATAATACTAGCATACAACTATGAATGTTAATATTTAATATGTCTCTGAAGACAATCACGATGAATCTTTCACAAATAAATGAAGTAAATCACCGTTTTAAAAATTGTTTTACAACAAAACGCAATCGTCCGTAACAGACTAGCAATACAATGTGATTTAACAATGTTGTAAACTAAGGAAATCGTATTTTCTCTTTCACTTGTTATAATGTATTTGTGAAGATACATTTATCTTTTACTTAATCAGTTAGTTATTAAGTAATTTGAATTTTCAGATAAAATAAAGTTATTTTAGACTGATAAATCGTATATAATTTATAAATATTTTACTATCCATTTGTCAAGGTGTTATTAAATCATCAGGTATATCTAATTATCAAATACCACTGGGAAGTGAGATCAAAACAACAAAACCTAAAATACCTTAAATCTTCCTCAGCTATATTTACTATTATCTTATTGGATTTTTTTTCCCGCAGAAGTAATGGATGATTCTGACGTCATCCCGACTATTTCCGGTCATGACGTCATCATGGCCTACGGAGTTAACCAGCGGCACTACGTCCAGCACAGTAGCGACCGTCGATGCTGCACTTGTCTCTCTTGGTGCCGGTACACATTGTTTGTGCTCAACTTTTTTGTGTGGGTATGTTGGCCGGACAAAACATTTCAGTTACTTGAGAGATCCCTTACCTTCATCTTTTAAGTGTCACGGAGTGTTCACTTTATATTTGTTGTTATCAGCCCTGACTTCGCTCGTTAATTTACATGGCATCTACGATAGTAAGTTTCAGATCTTTCATGGCCGCTAATTTACATGTGACCTGGGCACTGTCTTGACCCAAGGCGAATAAACACACTTCATGATTAAAGTTGGCTTAAAAACGTTTTAAAATTAAAAAATTATATATAGATCTACATAAGCTCGTTAAAAAACTAAAATGTGAATAATTTTTTAAAAAAATGTTTGTTTCGATTCAAAATGTGATATTGTATAATTTTATTGAACTTATATTATGTTGACAGGGGGCAGGTGTGACGATGATCGCCCTTGGGGCATGGGCGCTTGTCAACAGCTCCGGCCTTGAACTCTTCGAGACGTTGCTGGCGGAGCCCAGCTGGATGCTGATTGGTACAGGCATCGTCATGGTGATTGTTGGCGTGGTCGGATGCGCTGGAGCTCTGCGCCTTAACATTATTTGTCTCCGAGTTGTAAGATTTTTTTATTTTATTATTATTTTTTTTTGCACTGTGTATTGTCTGATTTTTAAAAACAAAACGTGTTGGGCTAATTATTATTAATATTTTGTTAACAGTGCAACGTGTTCATCTTTTGCTGCTTAAAAATGAATATGTAAAATTATGTTATAACAACAGGGAATTTCAGATATCAAAATTTCCGTTAAGTCTTTGATTAAATTACATTTGAATAGGCTCCTTTACTCTTTACCGACAGAAATCCCAGAGAGCATATTTAATATTTCCATTGGAGAGTTCATAGCTAATTAATTAATTTAGGTAACAACGAGTTGGTATTATAGTTATATTTACACGCACAAGAGTTGGAGTTTTCTTTCCACATTGAACCAATACTTTTTTTTTCATCGAGAGTTACATGTGATAGCTTCGGAGCGACGTATTATTTTCTTTTCTCACTGACGAGCGAGTATTACAAAGATTTTCTCTATTTCTACACTTCGTCTTGTAATCTCGTGTTTATGTTGTCTTTACAGGGGCCAATTCTTATGGTTACTCTAAACTCTGTGTTAACGTCAAAAGTGGAGATGATTGTTAAGCAGAGCTCATCGTTTCCCATTTTACTAGTCAAATTAAACATGGATTTTATAATAATTCTATTTTTGAAATGTTAACTATTTTTCTTTTGGTGAAAAAAATGGAATTAAGAACATACACATATTTTTTTTTTAAAATGCCCCATTGGATCAAGTTTCTGGCCAGGTCCAAGCAAGGAGGCTCGAGTTTCAGCCGAAGAAATACAAAGTTATATTAAATAAGGCTACTTGAATGAAAGCGTCCATTACAGATTAAATACATGTTCGTGCATTGTGCATTCAGTGCATTTTTACACAGAGTGTGTATGCTTACAGATTGTTTGTATGTTTATATATTGTGTGTATGTTTACAGATTGTGTACATGATTACAAAGCGTGTGCATGTTTATATAGTGTGTGCATGCTTAAATAGTGTGTGCATGTTTATATAGTGTGTGCATACTTATATAGTGTGTGCATGTTTATATAGTGTGTGCATGTTTATATAGTGTGTGCATGTTTATATAGTGTGTGCATGTTTATATTGTGTGTGCATGTTTATATAGTGTGTGCATGTTTATATAGTGTGCGCATTTTTATATAGTGTGTGCATGTTTATATAGTGTGTGCATGTTTATATAGTGTGTGCATGTTATAGTGTGTGCATGTTTATATAGTGTGTGCATGTTTATATATTGTGTGCGTATTCAACCATCCCACTTGTTATCCCCACACCAGTCGTCGCTTTAAGTGTTCTCCTATAAATAGCCGTTTATTTTCTTCATATAATGATTAAAAAAAACAAAACAACAACAGAGCTTGAGATCAATTATTCCATCCTAGAAATCTGTTAGAAATCGTGTTTCATTTACTTTAAAGGTTACCACTATGCATTCAATTCAAACTTTAGTCTTTATGTATGACTCAAGTAGACGACTGATTATTTTCCTTCCGTCATGTATTTTATAGAAATTATTTTTTTAAAGTTATATTCTACTGTTTAGTCTGTCCTGAAAATAAATTTATAGAAAGATAGTTTTAAAAGGCAATCCAAGAGAATTAGTCAATTCATTCTTGGCTTTCTGCCTTAGCGAATGTTATTAATAGGATTTCATTGTCGCTGTCACTTTCCCCTCTAATGTTCCTTGGTTCGTGTGCAAATCGGAAAAAAAAACAAAAAAAACTCCTGTGCAAATTTACAAAGAATCCAATTTTGTGCTTTAGCTGCCAAAATTTGCGGCGAGGTAATTCTAAATTGCTGCGCGGCATTGGCCAGATGTCTGCGCAGCCGTGCAGCATAAAGAGAAAATTGGTCGCGGTTGTCCGCCACTTTATTTAGCTCAGCTAGTTGACTAACTCTTATAGCCAGCTTTCTTTGTTAGCTTACCTAGTTGACTAACTGTTATAGCCAGCTTCCTTTGTTAACTTACCTAGTTGACTAACTCTTATAGCCAGCTTCCTTTGTTAGCTCACCTATTTGACTAACTCTTATAGCCAGCTTTCGTTGTTAGTTCACCTATTTGACTAACTCTTATATCCAGCTTCTTTTGTTAGCTCACCTATTTGACTACCTCTAATAGCCAGCTTTGTTTGTTCTGACACAGTTTATGGTTCTGGTTATAGCCGTGTTCGTCCTTCAACTCGTGCTGGCAGCCGTGGTGTTTTTCTCCATGGACGACATGCAGGGTCGAATGCTGGACGTCATGAAAGATGCCGTCACCAACTACGACCGAGACCTCAACATCGCCAGAGATGAGGCCCTGGACTTCTTACAGCGGGAGGTGAGCCATCAGTGCCCGTGGAAGCAAATCGTTTTGTCCGTATACCATCCACCGCATCACAGGTTTATGGTTTAGTACTAAATAAAGCATCTCTAATACTCAAAATGACTGAGCGAACACGTAATCCCATAACTTTAAATCCATTTTTTCTTCTTGTTAGTTTCTTTGATTATAAATACATGACTAGTATTAGTGAAAAAATAAAATGAAATAATAAGAGTTGTTTAAAATAAAGAAAGATAAAAATAAACAATGAAACAAACAAAAAAAAAAAAACAAAAACAAAAAAAAGAAATAAGCAAATAAAATGATGTTTTGTAGCCATTGCCCTATATTTTTATGTTCTCGTTTTAAAGAAAATAATTTTTCAATTTAATTTCCTCCAGCTTGAATTATTTATCTTTTTTACGTTCCTCAAGTGTTACTTTCCTGATTTTTCTTTTCCTTAAGTTCTCATGTTGTGGTGGGTCCAGCTACTCCGACTGGGAGTCCAATCGCTACTTCAACTGTAACAGCTTTATTTCCACGTCCTGCTGTGGTGTGCCGAGCTCATGCTGTCTCAAGTCACGTGACACGCATTGCGGTGACGGAGTGCGGAGTCGTTCGGTAGGTGGAGTCTTTCACTTTGTTGTTAATGTATGTTGCAATGTTGTTCAAAGGTAGGAACGGAATTATGAAAAATTAGATTCAGAAAATAATTAGCCTTAAGGGAGAGGAAACAAACGCCATTCCTTTAACAGACCCACGCTTTAGTTATTTCTTTGGGAGTAAATCTGTGCGTTACCTTTTCTGTTTGGTGAAATAATGCACTTCCAATTAATGTCTTTCTTTCCCCTGTTGTGATTTTGTAAGGCAATAGAGCAAAATCTATTCTTTCCTTCTTTTTCGTTTCGTATTCAATAAGAATTTTATATAATGCGCGCTCGACTGACGTACCGAAGTTAAGAATTTGTTCCCGGGACCAAAAGTCTCCCTTAGTGCACCCAGCTCCGAATGTATACCTGACACTCATTAAGGAAACACAGATAGCTGTGAATTGTTCCTCTCAATTCTCCTCAAACCCATGCCCTGTAAAAGCTGCGTCACTTGCCGACAGACCAGCATAACCTGTGCGTTGTTAAAAGAACATGAGACGCAAGAATCTTCTGTAAAGAAGCTTCGTCTGTCTAAAAAAATTAGAACTATACAAACGTGGATGGAGTTTCTCTCGGTTACCATCAAATTCTAACGTTTGAGCACTATGTAAAACACAAACAACAGGCTTCCGTGTCCAGGCGACAGGTCAGGAAAGATTGTGCCGTGCTGGTAACCCTCCTGATGACATCACGACCATCTCTTGACTGACATGCGTGGACACAACTTTTGGACAAGGATTGGTCTGTTAGGCCACCAAAGGACACGCCAAGCTGACACAGCACATAGCTAATTTGAAAAGAATGGTCCTCGTCCATCACAACGGACAAACCACACACACAAACAAAACACAAATGATAAACATGTCAATTGTTGCTATGATATATTATCATTTCAAGGCCCTGGCCGTGCTATTAGAGTTGGAGAAATTTCCCTCCATGTTTTGTTATTAAGTGTAATAATTTAAAAAAAACTGTAACTCGTGTGCAATGTTTGTTTAGCATCCTTTTTTGTGTGCAATATTTTACAAAATTTGCTGCGCAGTAATTTTAAATTGATGCGCGGCGTCGGTCAAATATCTGCGTGGCCGGAGATTAAAGGGAACATTGTTTTGGAGGTAAAATTATATACCGTACAGTGGCGTAGCTAGAGGGGGGCTGTGGGGCGGTCCGCCCCGGGCGGCATACAATTTGAGGGCGGCATTTTTGGCAATTTAAAAAATACAGCCATTTCCGACAACCCTCCTTTAATTTTTTAAGAAACAAAACCAAGGTGAAACAAAAATAGTAATAATTCGGAGTTTTAATTAATGGGTCGCACATCATTTGTTTGATGACATTTTAGTTATTAAAACTAACGCAAAGTCGTTAAAAATATATCGATTTGTTTTGAAAATCAATTGGTATACGAAACAGATATATGAAAGCTAGACAAAACACTTCACCGCTGGCCGAAAAATATGTGCTTTTAATATCGCCACGGCTGTTTTTGCGTGGAATTTCCACATGCGCAGAATGATTCGTGAACAAGTACCTATATGACATGGTGGTTGAAACGCGCAAACTTGTGTTTTACTTGCAAGTAGTAATTTATATTACTGTTTCAGTTTTCAAGAAAGTATTGTAAGAGAATAATTTAAAATTAAATTTATTTAAATTAAAATACGGTTATTTTATAAAATGTTACGACTATTAAATTAAAGTAATGTGCAAATAATTTTAATTATGACAAGAATATAAAAAAAATGTCCCCGTTAATTAACACCACAATTGGCATAAATATTAACAATTGACACCTGAAGAGGTAACTAGTAAAACGAGATCAAATGCTGGAATTCTACTTGCTTCATTGCAATAATTTCCATTTGTATATTTTATCTCAATTTATTGGAACTCGGTTGTTGTTGTTTTTTTTTGGGTTTTTTTTTTCTTCTTTTAAAAAAAAAATAATGCAAATTAATTTCATGGAACAAAGAGATAAGCTAATTACAAAACGCTGTTATATCAGCCAAAACAAATTGTGAAGAAATATGAGAGGTGAAAATTCAGAAGACGTGGTTGTCTTTAAAACAAGAAGTGCAAGAAGAGTTGTTTTTTTCAATAGATAGAATTTAAAATAAAATAAAAGAACGCTTTGATCAGGTGCATATCCTTGCAAGTGAATACTCGTATACAATACCATGTAACCTACTAAATGAAGAATTCGCACATCAAATAAATCACTGTTTCGACATTGATAAAGAAAATGTCAATATTGAAAGAAAAAGGATCCCGGTTTTTACACTACTAAAAAGGCATTACGTTACAAAAACGAGGGGAAAGACCCTTTTATCTATTAAACTTTATTCAACAGTATAGATTGGAAAATTATGTACCCAACAGAAAAATTGTAATTTTGCTAAGAATTTTATCAACATTTGCTATCAGTGTTGCTAGTTGTGAAAGTAGCTTCTCCAAACTGAAGTTGATTAAAAAAAATTATCTTCGTTCGACAATGAGTGATTTAAGACCATACAATCTTGCAATATTGACCATAGAACAAGATATTACAAATAATTTGACATTTTGATAGCATAATACACGATTTTTCTATTATGAAAGTTAGTAAAGTAAATGTATGAATATGTATACATACTAATATAAAAATAATTGATCTATAAATACAAAATAAAAGCATATTAATTTGTACTTTTTTTTTTTGAATATGTGTTGCCTCAAGGTGGGGGGGGGGGGGGGGAGNCTGATTGACCTAATTAAGAGACTATCCATAAACGACTTCACCCCTTCCCAAAACGTCGTCATAAAATCCTAGACCCATTTTTCCATATGACGTAACAGAGCATTGGCCACCCCCCCCCAGTAAAACCGTATTTTCTATTTGAAAATAAGCATGTTTCAAATAAATTTTTTGACATTTTTTTCATTTGAGTGTTTTAGTATAAGGCTGCACTATAATAACGATACAGGCGTGAATCCATGTAAAACGTCATTAAATAAAGTGTCATTAATCAAATATTTAAGTTGAACTTTTATTTAAAGTTGCGAGTTTTTGATGTGACGTCACATTTATTAAACATTCCCCCCTCGTCACAAATGTGGGAATCCTCCCCCTCCCACGCGTGACGTCATTTATGGATGGCCTCTAAAAAGGGCGGCAAATTGTAGACCGCCCCGGGCGGCAAAAGTTCTAGCTACGCCACTGTATATACCCTAAACTGTATATTTGAAACACAGATGAATTGAGTTTTGTTTTAATCAGGAAGAGGACGCTGGTCTGGTTATTCACACGGAGGGCTGCATCGTCAGCGTCATGCGTGCTTTTAGGGACAACGTCACAGTCGTAGCGGCCATCGCATTCTCCATTTGTGTCATTGAGGTTAGTTTTGTGTTAAAAATATCGCCCCTTGGAGTTGAGGTGGGTTAGGTGGTTACAACGGGTTCCCCTGTGTGATGCCTTTCTTGTGGTGACACTTGCTAGGGGATCATTGAACAATGTTGCTGATTTCCCAAGAGTCGGTTGCATACAAGATTTTGCTTAAAAATGAACGATGGGGATACCACTCACACATACACTTAGCACAAAGAGGAGGCAGATACACGAATAATCTCCATTGGGAAATTCCGGGAGACGGGTTGGTCGTACTGGAAGGCCACCTTGTTAATGACGTCACTGTTAGTTGAGACGCGAAACAAAGGAGATTTAGGAAAGACTAAAAGACGTTCTTGTAATTTTGTGTAAAAGAGGAGGGTACTCCAAACTTTTTAATATTAATAAGTTATACCTAACTTTTTATTTCCTGGGTATTCTCCCTTTGCCTGAGGCTGTTTGCAATATTACACTTTGAACTATTCGAACCTGCTACATTATTCATTTTTGAACTATCTATGTAAATGTTCCACTCTTTCTAAAGAAAAAATATTTTTAGAATAAATTTATATTAAAAAACAATTATATACATTTTCAAATTTATACATTGTATTATTTTACTAAGAATATGCTGTTTACTAAGATAATACTAAAAGCAAGGATTTTGAGTTTTTATGTTTGTTTTATTGAAGGCATGTTTTTGTGAAAGAAAGTTTGCGACAACATAATCAATTCTCTTTGTTTCAGATTGGTTGTCTTATTTTTGCTAACGTTATCAGTCGACATGTAGTCCTTCACCGGAAGTTGATCAGCTGAGCTCGCCATCTTCTAAAACCAGCAATAAAGACAACAATGCATGTAACAAAACATGAACAACAGACTCTGAACACAACGGTTGGAATTATGAAGTTGCTATTGTTGGACACATACAATTCTTAACTTGAAAACTTTCCCGCTCCTAGAGCAGGCATGGAAGCCTAGGTGAATAGCGTTCTTAAAAAAAAAACAACAGTGCTAGCTTTCAAGATGGAGCACGTGGTATCACTGCCACATTTGCTATGATCAGTTGAGTAAAGCTATTGTGCATCAGGGAGAGGAGCCAAGGGGAACGACTTTATTTGCATCAGAAGGAATTACATTTTAAAATTTTCTATATATTTTTTATCTGTTCTAAGCCTCTTTAGGTAAAACTAAAATTCTTCACAAAATAAATTTTTAGAGATTTTAAATTTATTTGCAAAACTTTAACTGAATCCGAGTTAAGGGAATGTAGTGTAATATGACATTTTTTCTAAGCGAATTCTCGTGTCAGCTAATCCTTCATGTTCAATTCCAAGAGTGTGGCAACAGTTTTCTGCTGCTGCATCGATTCTGTTTTTAAGGGGATGTAAATCTTCCTTTGTTTTCAACAATAAGTGCTGACAATGATTTTAATGTCGCTCAACTCATATTCTATTAAAGACACTTCACAAACTGACAAAGTGAAGGCGAGAATGCCTCAACAACAGCAGACATCCACTGGATCCGATTATGTAGTTTACAATGTTAAGCTGTCTCAGATGGCTGTACTCTAACATTAAAATCTAGCAGGTCTAAAAGTGGATAAAAGCGATGTTCAATGCAATTTTAATGTTGTATATTTATATCAAACTACCCACTATCTATGACATTCAACTGAATTTCAGAAAAAAAAGATTTCAATGTCTAGATGAAACTTATTGCTGACCATTGTGCTCTATATTTTAATGCTGTTTAATAGTCAGTGTCTATTTTAATGTGTAGTTAATGATACACACATTTAATGTTGTCAACAGAAAATAGCTTCATTTGAAATTTAAAATTTGTTTCTTAGAATGGTTCAAAACTTATCAGTGTAGTGTAAATAGTGTATATGCTTATTAAAAGTGTAATATTCACATACCTAGTTAACTTGATATGTCTTGGTCTCTCAATGTTTGTATTATTGTGCAAAGTTTGTTGGCGTAAGATGTATTAGTCTCTGAATGTTTGTACTGGTGTGCAAAGTTTGTTGGTGTAAGATGTCCTGGTCTCTGAATGCTTGTACTGATGTGCACTATTTGTTGGTGTATGATGTCTTGGTCTCTGAATATTTGTACTGGTGTGCAAAGTTTTTTGGTGTATGATGTCTTGGTCTCTGAATATTTGTACTGGTGTGCAAAGTTTTTTGGTGTATGATGTCTTGGCCTCTGAATAGTTGTACTGGTGTGCAAAGTTTGTTGGTGTATGATGTCTTGGTCTCTGAATATTTGTACTGGTGTGCAAAGTTTTTTGGTGTATGATGTCTTGATCTCTGAATATTTGTACTGGTGTGCAAAGTTTGTTGGTGTATGATGTATTGGTCTCTGAATAATTGTACTGGTGTGCAATGTTTGTTGGTGTATGATGTATTGGTCTCTGAATATTTGTACTGGTGTGCAAAGTTTGTTGGTGTATGGTGTCCTGGTCTGAATGTTTGTATTGGTTTGTACTGGTGTGTTATGTTTGTTTGGGTATGATGTCTCGGCCTCTGAATATTTGTACTGGTGTGCAAAGTGTGTTGGTGTATGATGTCTTGGTCTCTAAATGTTTGTGCAGTGTTTGCGGTGTGAGATCATCAGAACATCATTCTGTTTGGCTGGTCAAATTATGTTAACGTTGCGGGCAATATGATATTTAAAAAATATTTTTTGAAGTATAATTTGTTTCAAAGCTTTATAAATATTTGATATATTTAAACAGGTTATACCCTTATTCGTAGTGGAAGGTTCAATCCTATGCAATTGAAGGTTCAATCCTATGCAATTGAAGGTTCAATCCTATGCAATTGAAGATTCAATCCTATGCACTTGAACAAATTAAATTTTTATATTTATTTTAATTAGAAACTAGCTAATTACCCGCGCTTTGCAGCGGTAATTTAAGATTTCAGTTAGCGTTTAGAACCGGTAAACACTAATTCAATATCCCTTTGATTTCAATCTAAATCATGATGGATATGCTAAATATATTAACTAAACCGTCTTGGAACAGACGTTAGAAGTTCATAACCCCATTGGAAATTTTATTATTTTTAAAAATCACATTTGGTCAATAATTTATCCATTTACTAAATAGACACTTTTTAAATGACCTTTTATATAACTAATGTTAAAAATGGCATACGGGTCTCCAGCCCTAAAATGTGTTTTTACTATTAAAAATTAAAACTTATTTTAAAAAACTAAAATTTGGGTCGTGAGCCCTATGGGTGCAAATTGTATAGTTCAAAACAACAGTTTATTTCCATTTGGATCATGATGAATATATTTGTTAGTCCAAATTTGATTTTAAAAATCGAGTGGTAACGAATGGTTAAAATGTTTTAAACGTTAACGAAAAAGAGATTAGGGGCCAAGGGCCACAAAAGATTGAAAAATATTATTTTATTGACCAAACGAATTTTAACATAGGCCTTCAAATTTTTATCTTCCGAGTTTTGTAAAAATGCATTTACTGAGTATCCAAAGTTTTTCTTATTTGTAATTTAGCTAACGTAAGGTGAAAAAGCTGCAATTGAGTGATAACAGTGGCGTAGCTAGCACATTTGCCGCCCGGGGCGGTCTTCAAGTTTGCCGCCCTATAGAGGCCAACCTTAAAGGACGTCAAGTGGGGGGGGGGTGGATTCCTACATTTTTGTCGAGGGGGAATGTTTAATAAATCTGACGTCACATAAAAAACGCGTAACTTTAAATAAAAGTTCAACGTAAATATTTGATTAATGACGCTTTATTTAATGACGTTTTACATGTCTTCACGTGAGCTAGATATAGTGCAGGCTTACACTAAAACACATTCAATTGATAAAAAAATTAATTTGAAACATGCTCATTTTCAAAAAGAAAATACGTTTTTATGGGAGCGGGATGGCCAAACTATTGTGACGTAATATGGAAAAACGGGTCTAAGTTTTTATGACGACGTGTGACGAGGGGGTTCAAAATATGCCAATATAGCGTGATGTCATTTATTGACGATCCTTAGGTCGATCATATAAAGGATTTTTAAAAATAAATTAATAAACATGAACAATTAATTGTAATTGAAACGAAGAAAAGTTGGGAAACATTTTCCCATATCATGCCATATTTATGTAACTAGATTGTGCCAGGCGCCGTGGCGCCTGCGGCGCCCCCTTTTTTGGGCGCCTACGGCGCCAACCTTTTTTTTAAAGACCAACTAACTTGTCCTTTTTTGATAAATACGAATTATTAAACTTTATGAAATGTACGCAAAGTATTTATTTAATAATAATAATAGGGGTTGTATTTTGCGTACCGATGCACACCAAACAATGACGTCATCATATTAAATATTTTTACAGCGCTCATCAACACACGATTTTTCAACTAAACTAACTGCTGTAGACTTTCGTACATCGCTCCTCAGCGTTTCAACTAAACTAACTGCTGTAGACTGTCGTACATCGCTCCTCAGCGTTACGTTACAAACATACAGAACCACACCACTGGGTGTTTATATATATTAATAAGTAGTAATGAAAGAGGCTGCATGACATGATATACCAATAAATACACACTTATAAATATACAAGATAATTTTTTAAAGGTCACAAGAAAGTTACTGAGGTCGATGTTTCACCCCCACCCCATGAGGCAACACATATTCCAAAAACATTACCAATTAACATGCTTCTATTTTGTATTTATAGATAAATGATTTTTTTTAAAAAGAAATTGTATACATTAGAATTTAAACATATTTATACATTTACTTTACAAACTTTCCTAGTAGAAAAATCGTGTATTATGCTATCAATATTTCAAATTATTTGTAACATCTTGTTCCATGGTCAATATTGCAAGATTTTATGGTCTTAAATCATTCATTGTGGAAGGAAGATTATATATTTTTAATCAACTTCGGTTAGCAGAAGATCCTTTCACAACTAGCAACACTGATAGCAATTGTTGAGAAAATTCTTAGCACAATTACAATTTTTCTGTTGGGCGCATAATTTTCCAATCTGAAGATCTACTGTTGAATAATTTTAAATCATAAAAAGGTCTTTCCCCTCGTTTTTCTAACGTAACGCCTCTTCTAGTAGTGTAGGTACAGCTATAAAACCGGGATCCTTTTTCTTTCAATATTGAAATTATCTTTATCAATGTTAAACTAGTAATTATTATTTATTTGATGTGCAAATTCTTCATTTAGTAGGTTACATTGTATTACATGGTATTATATACGAATATTTTCTTGCAAGGATATGCACCTGGAACCTGATCAAAGCTTTCTTTTATTTTCTTATACATTCTATCCATTGTTAAAAAAAAATTCTCGTTGCACTTCTTGTCTAAAGATATAATCACGTCTTCTGAATTTTCACCACTTGTATTACTTCACAAATTGCTATGGCTGATATAACTACAGCGTTTTGTATTAACATATCACTTTGTTCCATGAAATGGATTTGCATTATTTAAAAAACAAAACAATAAAAAGCAACAACAACAAACAAAAACAAACAAACAAACGAACAATCTAAAAACAACGAGTTTCCATTAACTGAGATAACATAAATATACAAAAGAAAAATGTTGCATTGAGTGAAGTAGAATTCCATCATCTCATATCGTTTTACTAGTTACTTCTTCAAATTAAAATTTTAATTATTTATATCTATTTTGCCTTTAATTAAAGGAGATATTTGAATATTTTCATATTCTTGTCATAATTGAAATTATTTGCAAATTACTTCAATAGGATAGGCGTAACATTTTAATAAAAACGTATTTTAATTTATTCTTCTTTAATGCAATAAAAACTATATAAATTTAATTTTTAATAATCCCCTTACAATAATTTTATGAAATCTGAAACAGAAACATAAATTACTACTTGCAATTTAAACACAATATTTGAACCACCATTTCATATATTCTAGATCTAGGTACTTATTCACGAATCATTTTGGACACGTGGAAATCGACACAAAAGCTGCCATGGCGATATTAATAGCACTTATTTTTCGGCCTAGCGGTGATTTGTTTTTGTGTGTAGTTTTCATATATCTGTTATGTACGTACACTTATTGATTTTCCAAACAAATCGATACCATTTTTGTGCGATCTAAATTTTTTTTAACGAGTTTGCGTAAAACAACCAGTATGTAATCAAACAAATATTGTGCAACCCATTAATTAAGATTAGAAATTATGATATGTTTGTTTCACCTTCGTTTTACCCTTCAAAATATTGAAGGGCGGTTGTTGGAAATGGCTGTTTCTTTAAACAGCCCACAAATGCCGCCCTCAAAATGTCTGCCGCCCGGGGCGGACCGCCCCAACGCCTCCCTCTAGCTACGCCACTGAGTGATAAGTTTGCCTGCTACCATCCCAAATATGCATGCGTCTGCCTGCACAGGATGTTGAAGAATTTGTGATGATTAACTTTATATTTAAGAAAAAAATACATTTGGGTCCCCGTCTCCCACTGAGTGGCAATTTAAACAATTTAAATATTTTTTTAGCTTGTTACCAGCGCGGGTGTGTACTCAACAGTTTCCTTAAAGTTTCATGCTTCTAACTACATGGGGAATTGGAAAATTAGTGATGAGTCAGTTTTTATATCAGAAAAAATACATTGAGGCCCCCGGCTCCCAGTGAGTGATACTTTAGATATTCTTTGCCTGTTACCAGGAGAAAAAAAAATTGGGCCCCCGGCCCCCATGAAAGTTAATTCTAATTATAAAAATTCCAATAATCGTGGCAAGAGGCTATTCAACAACTTACAAAAGTTTCATGCTTATACCTACACGGAAAGTTGGAGGATTAGGGATGAGTAAATTTTTAAAATAAAATGTATGTGAGAATTTAAATATTATATTGAATATTATATTCAACTGTTACCATCATGGACGTGTACTGAATAACTGCCCAAATTTTCATGTTTTTACCTACACGGGAAAAAGGAGAATTAGTGATTTTCAGTTTTTATAAAGCTAACATAAGGAAAAAACTTCATTTGGGCCCACAGCCCACAGGAAGTGAGAATTTAAATATTATATTCATTTGTTACCATCGTGGAACTGTACTGAACAACTACCCAAAGTTTCATCCTTCTGCCTACGCAGGGAATAGGATAATTAGTGATTTTCACTTTTATTTAGTCCTTGTAATGGAAAAAAAAACGCTTTTATTTAGTCCTTGTAATGGAAAAAAAACTCAATAATTTTGCGTTTCATGCCTACGCGGGAAATAGGATAATTAGTGATTTTCATATTTTATAACGAGCAAAATACCCGTGCCACGCTACGGGGTAGGCACAATAATAATAACTTTATTTGGTTTTCGGTATCAAATTCTCCTTAAAAATGAATGTAACCGCATCTGGAAATTAGGGTAGTGATAAATCAAACCCCTTCTTAATAAAAACAACGATATGTGTGTCGAGAAAAAATAAAAATAATATTAATTTAAGTATTACCCATCAATTTTGGTATTTCTGCTTTAATATAGCATCATCATTATCATCCGTGGCTCTACAGCCCATGTAGGGCCCTGGCTTGCTCCACCACATTATTCAAGCTACAGCCCATGAAGGGCCCTGGCCTGCTCAACCACATCCTTCCATTCAGATCGTTTGATGACTTTCACCATGCTCGAACCCCTTTAATAACGCATGCTATATACTCTATCAGAATAACAAATGTCGTTAACAGTTACAAAAATCTAACTGGCAAGGCTCACTTTCTTTTCACGTAAATCAAAACATGAAAACAATATCTTTCCACATGATTCCTTTGGTTCTTAGAAACAGCTCGCTAAACACACATTTCATTTCTGGTCTAAGTATGAAATTAGTTCAAGACGAATTGGATATTTTTAGCCAGATAATATTTGTGAATATTTTGGCTTGGGGAGAGTGGAAAATATGGTTTATTTGTTTTAAAGGCACAATGTCCTTTTACGTGGATAAAAACATAAGAACAATGCTGCTTTTTAAGAAAATGTCGAGAAATTGATCTCTTTATAAAATTTATGTAAATCATTATATATTTCCACACATTGTTTCTAATAGTAACTGTTCACTTTATATCAATCTTTTTTCCCGTTGTATACTATTCATCTAATAAACTCTAAATAGCTTGGCACAAAATGAGTTGTTGTCAGTGTTTTTTTTCGACATAACACGCACTTTCGTATGCTAGATCCTATTTATAAGTCGTAATACCCGTGATATTTCTTTACACTTGATATATTTACATCTTAAAGAACAGTTTTTACACGAAACGTATGTGATGCAATCGCATTGTTCGAGAAATGTACCCAATTTTTTAAAATGGATGTTTCATCATTCGTTAGGTCTTAGAGTAAAATAGATGTTTTAAGATTACTTTTTTCATGGGAAAAGCTCTCCAAAACATTATTTCTATTTCTAGGCTAAGCATGGCCTTAGTCAAATGAATTGGATTTTTTATGCGCCAGATATTAAGTATGTGAATATTGATGCTAAATTAAGGTATGTATGAGTTAATTTGTTTTAAAGAAACACCTTAAATCGCAAGGTTTGAGCTGAAAATGTACCCTGCTGGTTTGCTTTAGTTGTGCAAAAAGTATATTCTATTTGGTGGTTGGACACTTCGACCCCGGACGGTTCGACCCTGGCAGTTCGACCACAGGACGTTTCGTCCCCAGGTCGTTTCGACTCCGGTCGTTTCGACTACGGACGGTTCGGGGAAAAAACATTTTAGGGCCCCCGGCCCACATGCGTGTGAATTTTTAAAAAAATTTCTGCTAATTATTGTCACAATTGGCTACTCAACAACTTTGCAAAGTTTCATGCTTCTACCCACACGGGAAATTGGAGAACAAGTGATGAGTCCGTATTTATAGAAGAAAAAATACATTTAGGCCCCCAGCCCCAGTAAGTCAGAATTTCAAAATTGTTTTCGCCTGTTACCATCGGGAAAGTGTACTGAACAACTTCCCAAAGTTTCATGCTTCCGCCTACGCGGGAAATAGGATAATTAGTGATTTTCATGTTTTATATAGTCCTTGAAAGGGGAAAAAACGCTTTTGAGCCCCCGGCCCCCATGAGTGTGATATTTAAAATTATTTTCCGCCAATAATTATCACAATTGGCTATTCAACAACTTTGCAAAGTCTCATGCTTCTACCTACACGTGAAATTGGAGAATTAGTGATGAGTCAGTTTTTATATAAGGAAAAATACATTTGGGCCCCCGGCCCCCAATGAGTGATACTTTAAATATTTTTTTTTACATGTTACCATTGCGGAAGTGTAATCAACAAATTCCCAAAGTTTCATGCTTCTACCTACACGGGAAAGTGGATAAGCAGCGATTTTCAGTATTTAAAAAAATAGTTTTGGGCCCTCGGGCCCCACTTTTTTTGATTTCTAAAAAAAAAAATTAACGCCAATAATCGTTCCGAGAGGCTACTCAACAATTTACCAAAGAAGTGTCATGCTTTTACCTACACGGAGAGTTGGATAATTAGTGATGAGTCAGTTTTTAATATAAGAAAAAAACTACATTTGGGCCCCCGGGCCCCAGTAAGTGATAATTTAAATATTGTTTTCGCCTGTTACCATCGTAGAAGTATACTTAACAACTTCCCAAAGTTTTGTGCTTTCAACTACACGAGTAATAGGAGAATTAGTAATTTTCATTTTTATATAGCTCATATAAGGAAAAAAGCAAATGATGGGCCCCCAGACCCTAGGGGTGGTCACCTGGGGTTGAAACATAGCCTATGTCCTTTTCCGGGTCAAATTGGGGTTCCATGCAAAATTTCACCACCCTGGGTCTAACGGTGTGGATTTGTATTGGTAACAAACAAACAGACAAACTTTCAGCTTTATATATTAGATTATAACACTCATTTGTTTTTTCTTTCCTTCTTTTTTAAATACAAACTCATGTGTCATCTTGCGATTTAGTTTTGCACCCATATCTAGTTCAACTTTGATCAATGTATTTCAATAGAAATTTTAGTTACGTGCCTCAAAATAAACCTCCAAAATATCTTTAAAACAAGTGGAACATAAATAACAAAACACAAATTTTCTATTAAGAAAAACTAAAACATTAACTTATGTGTTTTTAAAGTCATGAAATTTAATTGGATCGTCAATGAAATGTATGTATTTTACAGCAACCATAAACCAATATTTAAATATATTGATACGTATAGATAAATTATGTGTATATATGCAGGAGTAACAGTTCATACAATTCTTTAAAATAACATGGCTATCACATAATTACAATTCACACAACGATCAAAATAATTATAAATACTTGATACGATTGATTGGTATACATTTGATAAATCAGTTTGAACAAGTTTAAACATGCACTGGTAAGAGAAACAAGAGCACTTCAACAAGTGTATGTATTGTTTATGGAAGTCTAACGTTTCCAAGAAATCACAAATAGTCATTGACGATGAGCTATCATTTGATCCCAGTAATAAATCATAACATATTAGTAGCTGATATACAATGCCATTTATATTTTGGGAAGCTTTAGCCAAAAGTTATTTTTGTATCAATATACACCTCACAAAGGACAGCAGCGAGTGTGTACGACAGGGCAGCACAACATTATTGACTCTAATGTCAAACTGTTACGAAGCCACAGGATAGCAGTGCAGATCAATAACACCATTATCTCCTGGCTTATTCATTTCTAATTCATTATTAAAATATTTTTCCCCATAGGGAATTTTTTGCGCGTGTGTGTTGTGGCCCCCCACCCCTCATTTTTAATTAATTTCCAAAGGAACTGGCGGCTTTTGAGAGTTGCTGCCCTTGGCAAAATAAATAAATAAAATTTAGAGGCACGCCTCAAAGGAAATTCTTTTAATAATATTCTGTCTTTCAAATTCAAAATTTGAGAGAAATTAAATATACAATTTTATTGCTTCTAGAAACAATCTTTTCATTAAATCAAATATAACCTTGATTAAGTTACTGAATATCTTGATAATCCATTTCTGATCTTGAAAAAGTTTTTACATTAGCTGTCACAAACCTTAATTAATCCAAGATTCAATAATTTCTTCCTATTTTGACAATGTATTTTATGAAAATTTTATGATATGATTTTAAATCGAATATGCGAAAAAGCTTCATTATTTTAAAGATGTTTTCAACACTAAGAACCGTTGAACTCAGACAGTCTGAAGGTTCAGAGACAGCAGAAAGAAACAAATTGAGATATAACGACATTGATAGACAGAGCATCAAACTCCGATACAGCAGTTGTGTATTTCCTGCCAGGCTCTGCCAAGAACACTGGATCGTTTAGAAATAATATCTATGTATATTATATAACACTATATACTTAGAGAGTAAGTGTTTACAAAAAACAGTGATAATAATGCAGTAGCAACGCTTTAAGACAAGCAAAGAAAAAAGACAACAAAGGATCTAATAACATTTACTTGTTTTAACGCAAAGTCCCATGTGATAAATTGCGTTCATATATTTGAAATGTATGTCGGGTTTGCACCTCTGAACCATACCACATAGAGGGTTCGGGTCTTTTGCAATTATGCTAATGAGGTTTCAAGGTTGTGCAACGACCAAAAAAAATACCGAGAAGGTTTACTGGAAAATCAAATAAATCCCGAAAAAATATCAGTATTTTGTCAATTTCTCGCTAAACATAACATCTATCGGGTTGAAATAACGCCAAACAATAGCTAATAATATTTAGCACAATGTTGAGGACGGAATTTTTTAAAAATGTGTGTTCGTTTGACTCCCGTAATTGTATCAGCAATTTTTTAAAACAATTTTTTTTGCTGTTTTACAAAATTATTGATTTTAAATTACTTTTAATTTCATCTAATGTTAATGGGGTTTTCCCGCCTTGTGAATGCTTATGTTAGATTGTTGCGTGGTGCGCATTATATTGACACATTCTTGGTGTGACGTAGCGTGAGGGTATATGACGTCCTATCAGAATTACTGATTTGAATCGATTTTAATATAATCTAGAATGACTTCTCTTTAATAAAAAATCGGAAATTCTTTTTTTTTTTTAAAATTTTGTTTTAATTCTCATTCGAGTTTTTAATTCTTGTTTTAATATACTAAATCTTTACATGCTGCTTTGATTGTAATATTTTCAAAAAGTATTTGTGTTTATCCTCAAGAAAATTTTAATTCGATTTAATTAATTTTTTAATGCAAAAATTAAACGATTGACCACACCGCACTAATTATTGTTTTGAATCAGTTTAGAAACTACCAAATACTTGTATAAAGATGTCCCATGGTCAGATTGATCTCTGAGATTGAGTAAGGGTCAGTCATGAGTTGAAATTTCTCACTTAATGCAGGGCAATTTTGGAAATCAAACAACAAAAACTGTTAGTTTGTTTTCATTGTGCGTTGGCACGGTTATTGCCAGTAAAAGAAGGCGGTTAAAATAAAACTGTGATAAGAGGTGACAATGAGAATTCGTAAGCATCACAGTGGTATTATAGAGAGTGGAGAGAGACGGTTTGTCATTATTTAGATGGTTATTGATGTTTCATTTAAAATGCACGGCTACGAGACTGCGCACATATTTTACAGACGCCGTGCAGTATGTCATATGTTCTGTCCTTCTACGAAAGACGATAGATTTATCTTTATTATTTGCAGCTCTTGTTGTGGCCGATGAGACCAATCCTTGAGTGGCAGTCTCTTCTGCATTCTACACACACGAATGTAGTTGGGCAGTGTTGCCTGGCCTTTCTCCTCGCTCTTTTTCCAACTGCTTCTTCCCTAGATTGCTATTCTGCTCTTAGTCTTAGTGATCCTTCTTTCACTATAGCCCGCCATCCTCAGCCAGGTTTTCCCAGTTTTGTATATCAATGTTGGCTACTTTCATGTCTCTCCTGCATATGTCCGTGTATCTGAGACATGGCCGACCAACCGACCATTTCCCTGTTGCCAGCTCGCTGCATAGCACATCTTTGGGTATGCGACCAGTTTGGATTCTCTTGACGTTTCCAAGCCAGCGGAGGCATCTTTGGCTTAATATGGAATGCTGCTCATGCTTGCTTGAGCCAGGACCTCTGTGTTGGGGACTTTCTCTTGCCATTTGATGCCGCGCAGTAGTTTAGAATGAAAGTGCAGCACATTTTGAAAGATATAGCTCAGAGAAATGCTGTCCAACTTTGCAAACGAGTTGTTTTTTTTTAAATTTGCTCACGAACCTACAAACCTGAGCGGGAAAATTGGTGGTTAGTAGAAAACTGTGAGTGGTCAAAAGGATATACTGAGTGGTCACCAGGCCAAAGTGTGCAGACAGTAGGGCCATGGAATCAGCCATTGGGACAGTGCAAGTGACCAAGACAACTAATTGAACAGCCAGTAGAATCATGTGTGCGGGTAGTAGGACTCTGTGAGCGGCGAACAGAATCATGTGAGTGACCAGTAGAATAATGTGTGCGGCTAGTAGAATAAAGTGAGTGACAAGTAAAATCATGTGAGTGACCAGTAGAATCTCATGAGTGGCCAGTAGAATCATGTAAGTGACGAGTAGAATCATGTGAGATACCAGTAGAATCATGTGAGTAGCCAGTGGAATCATGTTAGTGACCAGTAGAATCATGATAGTGATCAGTAGTATCATGTGAATGACCATTAGAATCATGTGAGTGACTAGTTGAATCATGTGAGTTACTAGTTGAATCATGTGAGTGACCAGTAGAATCATGTGAGTGGCCAGTAGAATCACTGAGTGGCCAATAGAATCATGTGAGTAGCCAGTGGAATCATGTTAGTGACCAGTAGAATCATGATAGTGATCAGTAGAATCATATGAAAGACCATTAGAATCATGTGAGTGACCAGTAGAATCATGTGAGTGGCCAGTAGAATCACTGTGGCCAATAGAATCATGTGAGTGACCAGTAGAATAATGTGAGTGACCAGTAGAATCACTGAGTGGCCAGTAGAATCATGTGAGTGACCAGTAGAATCCTGTGAATAGCCAGTGGAAACATGTTAGTGACTAGTAGAATCATGTTAGTGATCAGTAGAATCATATTAAAAACCATTAGAATCATGTGAGTGACCAGTAGAATCATGTGAGTGACCAGTAGAATCACTGAGTGGCCAATAGAATCATGTTAGTGACCAGTAGAATAATGTGAGTGACCAGTAGAATCACTGAGTGGCCAGTAGAATCATGTGAGTGGCCAGTAGATTCATTTGAGCAGCCAGTAGAATAAAGTGAGTGACAAGTAGAATCATGTGAGAAGCCAGTAGAATCACTGAGTGGCCAATAGAATCATGTGAGTAACCAGTAGAATAATGTGAGTAACCAGTAGAATCACAGAGTGGCCAGTAGAATAACTGAGTGGCCAATAGAATCATGTGAGTGACCAGTAGAATCATGTGAGTGACCAGTAGAATAATGTGAGTGACCAGTAGAATCATGTAAGTGACCAGTAGAATCATATGAGTGGCCAGTAGAATCATGTGAGTGGCCAGTAGATTCATTTGAGCAGCCAGTAGAATAAAGTGAGTCACAAGTAGAATCATGTGAGTGACCAGTAGAATCTCATGAGTGACCAGTAGAATCATGTAAGTGACCAGTAGAATCATATGAGTGGCCAGTAGAATCATGTGAGTGGCCAGTAGATTCATTTGAGCAGCCAGTAGAATAAAGTGAGTGACAAGTAGAATCATGTGAGTGACCAGTAGAATCTCATGAGTGGCCAGTAGAATCATGTAAGTGACCAGTAGAATCATGTTAGTGACCAGTAGAATCACGTTAGTGACCAGTAGAATCATTTGAGTGCCCAGTAAATCATATGAGTGGCCAGTAGATTCATTTGAGCAGCCAGTAGAATAAAGTGAGTTACAAGTAGAATCATGTGAGTGACCAATAGAATCTCATGAGTGGCCAGTAGAATCATGTAAGTGACCAGTAGAATCACTGATTGGCCAATTGAATCATGTGACCGACTAGTAGAATCATGTGAGTGACCAGTAGAATAATGTGAGTGACCAGTAGAATCACTGAGTGGCCAGTAGAATCATGTTAGTGACCAGTAGAATCATGTGAGTGACTAGCAGAATCACGTGTGCGGCTAGTAGAATCATGTGATTGGCCAGTAGAATCACTGAGTGGACAGTAGAATCATGTGAGTGACCAGTAGAATAATGTGAGTGACCAGTAGAATCATGTGAGTGACCATGAGGTAAGTTGGACAGTGATAGTGGTAAGTTCGGTAAGTGATATCCCTTTAAGTTTCCACGTGTTTTTGTTTGTGGAAAAAATCCCATCCAATAACGTAGTTATACATCATTGACACTTCTTCATTTTTGTGAAGCTGGAATGAAACATGCAGGGTTAATGTTTAACCCATCATTTTCACGACAAACAATTCAAATTAAGTGCGCGTCTTAGCCGGTGCTATGTCATCTTAAACATATTGACTTGTGTACAAGCTTGGACTTGAATTGTGTGACAGTGTGAGGGAAAGTTATAGAGGACTTACGTGTTATTATATTAAACCAATTAATGTTCAAAATAGAACATTTCAATATGTATAGCTAGACAATACTTTATTGTAGGAACATAGCCTACCCCCCCACCCCCCAAAAAAAAAAATTTTTTTTTAAAAAAGATTAAATTAAAAAAATAAATAAATACATTTAAAAAATGAAATAAAATTTTAAAAAATATCTTGCCAATTTGATGCGGCTTGAACTTTTGGTTTTTTTTAAAGACCAACGTCTTTTTAAGTAATAAAAATGCTAATATATTTTGTTTGATACAAATTTAAAATATCCCATGAGCCTTGATAAGCCGAACCACTATAACATTTTAAAATGGCAGAACTAGGAGTTGGGCTCAAACAATCTTCTCAGAGATATACAAGATCCAAGACAAGGAAATAAACTGATTAAAAAACGGAAATAAGGTCTTATAGACATGACAAGTAATAAAGCTACATTTTTAAACTTGCAAGAGTAGACTTTGTACCCTGAATAAACCAGTGGAAATAAGACTTGCAAGAGTAGATTTTGTACCCTGACTAAACCAGTGGAAATAAGACTTGCAAGAGTAGACTTTGTACCCTGACTAAATCAGTGGCAAACACACATAATACCGCTGATGATGTGAAGATATAGTAAAGGGGGCAGATAGATACCTAACTCGTCACAAAAAAATCGTGCCGATGGAAGTCATTAGATCTAAACTATTTGACTTGCGATTATGTTTTATTTTAAAAATGGCTTAAACGTTGAAGATTTCAATGGAAGAAACGGCTATGTGACATTTTTGAATTTTTTAAAAGTTTTCCCTTGCTTTAGATAGAGGATTAAAAAAATGCTCTGAAAGAGGTTTAATGTAAAAATTATGCCTCTTACCCTATTAAAAATTCAATTCTACTTAGTATATTGATACGAAATCTGTTTATTTTAAAAAAAATTAAACTTGAATATCTCAAAACTACAAAAATGTGACATAGCCGCTTTCATCAGTTGAGCTCTTCATTTCTTTTCAAGCAGTGATGTCATATTTCCAGCACACATTTAGGTGACTCCAGAATAACGATGACTATCGGCTTTTTCCAAGCGTGGGCGCGTGCTATTGTATGGCACCGAAAGTATACATAAAGTGGAATAACGTCTTGGCATTTGTCAATAGAGTAACAGAATTTATCTTTTACCAAGTGGTATAATGTCAAAGTTAACTTTATAACTTTTCTTCAGTCAATTTTATTAAAAACCTAAATTTCTTAGAGTGTTTTTAGAAAGTTTCAACTTTCTGTATTATTGTCAATATATAACGATTAACTTACATGTTACATTTCTGTGATAGATTTTAGGACTTAGAGATTTGTGACACAGACCTTAAGGAACTGTACAAACCTAGTACCACTGCTTTAGTCATTAAAGAAATCCAACTTTGCTTTAGTTATTTTTGATGTTAATGGAGCAGGAATTAAAAAAAAAAAAACCTTGTCACTGGGTTTCAAACCATTCCCCACCAACTCGGCCACCCATTGCTAGTGGTTGATTAGAATGAACTAGCGTTAAGTTCGTGAAACGATCAGAAAACAAAGAAAGTAATCTTGAAATTTTACTGTTACGAACAATGTCTCTAAAAAATATTCTGAAATGACGTTCAGTTACCGATAAGATTAAGAATTAAATGTAAATAATTTAGCATCTGAAGTTTTAAAATGTGTTTTTTAACAGATATTTTTTCGTTTAATAAAATCAGCATTATTTAGCTAACATGTGATAGCAAATAACCGGAAGTCATTATTATGCGAAAACCAATCAGAGGGATTGAGGTAGAATAGACACCAGCTTGAACAAGACTTTGACCAATTACAATATTTAGTGTGAAACAAACACATCAGTTCAATAGTTACATTAATATCTTTTTAAACCCTCAAAAAGATGTGCATTCTCTAAAATATTAAATTTCCTTGTGGAAATGTGTGTGTATGTGTGTGTGTGTGTGTGTGTGAGAGTGTGTGAGTGTGTGTGTGTGTATGTGTGTGTGTGTGTGTGTGTGTGTGTGTGTGTGTGTGTGTGTGTGTAAGGAAGGGGGAAGGGTAGGAGAGAGTTATCCTCAGGTAATGAACTCAAATGAAATACTACCTCTACATCTATAGAAAGCGACTTGAAATGATTTATTATTAAAAAAATTGATTTCTTTTATTATTACCTCTTTAAATCATACTCATCTCTATATTCGTAAAGTATAATTAAAATGTTTAAGGCATAATAGTTCAAATAGTAGCGACAGTTAAATTTAATCTTTATTTTAGGACGATTTGACATTACTGTAAGTTCTTGGGAGCTATACAATTATCTGTAATAAAAATTAAAAGACAGTTTAAAAATTTTTGTAAACATTTATCTTCTTGTAATTTGATAGTCGTAGCCTGTAGACATGTCTGTAAAAATAAAGCACGGATATCGAATCAACTCGACGATTAAACAAAATAGATCAAATTTGCTTTAAATAAATGACGCGGGTATAAGATAAATCGGGTTCTATCTTGTCAAAGATTAATGAAAAATAAAAAATAAAATAGCATACAAGGATAAAATGTTAGACGTTTAATGCACCACGGATGACATTTAGACATCTTTTGTTTGCGACATTTACCTAGGACATTTTCATGAATAATTAAAGACCCGTGTATGAAGCCAAAGTATTTCTTCATTGTGAAACCCAAATAAAATGAAAGTGTTTTTGACGACTTTTGGATTGGTCATATCGCAGTGTAAATTGGGATAATAGTGTTGCACTTTGAACCATCACGATAATCTTTTCGATTCTTTCAGTTTCCATGGATCGCTAAAGAATTTAAAAAAAAAAACACGAAAAACCAATCAACACACATCAGATCTTTTGAATCTAATGTCAAAATTGAAACACTGCATAGATGTGTGGTGACAGTGTAATGAAATTGGTTTTCGTATTAATGTGTATAAATGTGTTTGTTATGCTAGGTCTTTGAATATCTAATGTCTGTAAGTGTCGTTTGTTCGGGCTCCTTTCTAGCCCGAGATGGACCCAAAACACGAGGTCCTTTTTAATGATACCAGATATGTGAAGTGAAGGGTGAACTTGGTGGAGTCACTAAACGAGGACCGAACTAGCGCTCCCACTGTGAAAACCCATACAACGATACCAACCAACAAAGGTGTCAGATGCTTAACTTATTTATATCAAATACAGTCGCTCTTTCTTTAAATAAGATCAATGTTCCCTACACTTATCCTTTGTTTGTGTCTAGTCTAAGTTTTAGAATGATGGATATAGTGTTGTTTATTCTTGTACGTTCATGCAAAGCATTCCACGCCCTAATGCCTATCAGACAGGTAAAAGTACGATTTTTATGTGCTTGTTCTCGTATACTGAACGAAGTAAATTTCTTTTTCTTATCTCTGAATATTTTATTAGAATGTTGTGGTGTTTTTTTCTCAAGCTTGAACTTCTATACTCGTGTGATTTCGGGCCCACAACGGAATCCACAAGAAGAATGGTTGCTACATGTACAGTTTAGCTGTAAAATTAAACAGTCAAAATATTCACCTAAGGATAGAATTTACATATACTTTATCGATCTTTGAAGTTACATTATCATATTATTTATAGAAAAGCGTTGTTACTATTTGAATTACTATTTGTACAATACATAAGTAGAGATTCTGTGTATGGATCCAAAATAGAAACACAAGGAGCTGTGAATCACAGCACTCACTCAAAGTCAAAGATTCTCATAATAAATTTAGGATAAATGCTGTTTCTGGCAAACAATGAACAAATTTTAATAAATGTGATTTAATACTTTTAATACATTTTAACCAACTGCTGATACCTCGGCATTTGCATAAACGAAACAAACCTTAGTAGTTCACTATAGGTTATCTTATGACGTCACGTGTCAATAAACATTGTAGGTAAATTTATTGAGTACAGTGAGCCATAAACACTTTTAATATTCCTTTAAACATAATAGAAATGTTCACATAAATTGTTCATATTGGTGCTGGTGGGTGCGAAACTTTAATTGTTGTTAAAATAGCCCGCAGGTACAGTTGAGTATGACGTGCATGGCTGTGGTGATGAGGAGACAATATATGTCATGAATAACTTTCCGTGAACAACACAATAAATCCTTTACTACAGCGAAATGAATAACACTATTTATATTCCAACCAAACTTATATATGAAAATAATAAGAACAATAAATGAAATAATATATCCACAAGGAATAGAAAAAAAGAACAGTTATGGTATATCTGGGAAGTGCAAATAATTTGCTATCGTGAGTATATTAAAATCCATTTCCCTAAATAACCATTAGAGTATGTTTTATGTTGAGGGTGTACCGAATTCTAAATTTTGAGATCCGACAAGTGCCGGATTTATGAAATTAAATCCGGTTAAAGTAGGATTTGTATAAATGGCAGGATTGGTCATAGCCGGAGCCATTATATACATACAGATATATTTATATATATTTGGGCTCTACCGGTCAGCCGGATTCGGCCGCATTTATGAAGTGAAATCCTGTCAGAGCTGGAGTAGGATTTGTAAAAGTGGTCGGATTTTGGCTCTGCCGGAACCTGAGACAAAATCCGGTACACCCCCCAATTTCGTCTCCCTCTCAGTCTCGGATATCACCGGCTGCTGCCTGTCAGACGTCAGACGACATAAGGCACGCCCTGGTGTTGGCCCCTCCTTCTCCTCCTTCGATCCTCGCGGCAAGATTTATCCTCGGGATCTGCTCGAAGTCGTCTTCCTCGGAAGACGAGCTCCTCCTATTTTTACATTTGCCCTTGACCTTCGACGTGATGCTGCACACGAATGACCTAGTCCGACGCCGGAAGCTCGGCGAGAATATCAGATAAATATAGAGCTTGATGGCCCACTCGAATCTCCCCAGGTATAAAAACACCGGCTGCACGTCTATCCCGAACTGGCCAAAGTTCTGCTGAGACAGCATGACATAGAACCGAATGAAGCTTAAAGGCACCTTCAGAAGGAGGGTGATGAAGACCACCGGGAAAATGACGTTGGTGACGCGGACAGGCGCGCGAATGGAGGCGCTCCTCGTGGAGCCGACCCTGTTGGAGATGTCCACGGCCGAGGAGATGCGGTAGTACTCGCAGCCCTTAAAGCAGATGAGGACCATGAGGACGATGAGGACGAAGCTCGGGAGGACGCTGACGAAGACGAAGTCGAGCTTCATGAGGACGTGGAAGTCGTTCCGGAACTCACGCCACTCCCGGCAGAAGGTCATCCGGCTGATTTTGGTTGGACCCATCATGTAGATGACGTAGTAATAGCACGTTCCCGTCATGATAGCCATGCCTGGTGCAAGGAGAGAGGGAAAACAGTTTCTTCTGAATTTATATCAAAATACAGAATGGTTAATAGAATAAACACTCATTTATTGTCGGAGTACAATAAATGTGTTACAGCTTTAAAATGAAACAGACCACATTAGAAACAACCGCGACTACCCATCCGCGAAAGACATAATACAATATATAATATAATATAATATAATATAATATAATATAATATAATATAATATAATATTAAATAACAATAGCTCATGTAAGCAAATAAAAAAAGTCCACCGCAACAAGAATCTAAAGGTCAATGTTGTGGTTAAGCTTACCGATGACCACAACCTTAGCCCTGAAAGGGGTGCAGAGGGCGGCCTTCCTGAGTGGGCAGTAGACACTGATGAACTTCTCCACACACAGAGCCACTGGGTACCAGATGCACAGAAATATGAAGACAAAGCTGAAGTACGTCACGTACTGGCAGACGCCAGACTGTGGATCAACCAGACAAGGGAATAAATTGAGGTCGTTAAATAACTAGAAATAACTCTAGGGTGTGGGATGTTGGAAGGTTTAATTCTGAATGTTTAAAAATTGATGTGAAAAAAAAGTCCAGACAATTTTTTGGACCATGGGTAAAAGTAAGTAAAAACCAATTTATTTTGGGTCCTTAGAAAAAGATCATTGTGTAATTAATGTATTGAATAATACTGGGAAGACGATTCTTTATAAACCAGATATCTTTTAACTCAAAATTAATGTACGTTCTTTAACAACAACAGCAACAATAAATACATAACAAAAACACAATGACTATTACTAGGTTCTGTGTATAAGGATCCTTAATAGTTTATTGATTTTTCAAACTTTGCTTTAATTGATTAATTTTTTTACGATAATATTTTTTTTTTTTAAATTGACAATTGTCGAAAAGCATTTTGCTGGGGTGAATCGAGATTTTATCGAAATACCAAATTTAAAAAAAAATACAATGCCCCATATTTAATCTGCTCGTACACAGAAGTAAACTGTGTATAAAGGGTACCCAGGACCCAGCTTTCGCAAACGTTACTCTATCTGGCGATATTCTAAAATTTCATGTTATTATTGGCAAGAACAAGTGTTAGGACTTGTATAACTTGTCATTTCATGGCGGACATCTATTAATACAAATATCCGATGCATTAATAATTTCATTATACTGCAAATTCTATCTATCTATCTATCCATCCATCCATCCATCCATCCATCCATCCATCCATACATCCATCCATCCATCCATCCATCCATCCATCCATCCATCCATCCATCCATCCATCCCTCCATCCATCCATCCCTCTATNTATTGGCAAGAACAAGTGTTAGGACTTGTATAACTTGTCATTTCATGGCGGACATCTATTAATACAAATATCCGATGCATTAATAATTTCATTATACTGCAAATTCTATCTATCTATCTATCCATCCATCCATCCATCCATCCATCCATCCACCCACCCATCCATCCATCCATCCATCCATCCATCTATCCATATATCCATCCATCCATCCATCCATCCATCCATACATCCATCTATCTATCTATTCTATCTATCTTGTCTGTCTGTCTGTCTGTCTATGTGTCCATCTATCTTTATATGCATACATATATCACAAAGCGAGTATGTGCAAGTAATCATGACGAATGACTCTCGCTGGGGTCAACTAATCACAGTCAATGGTTGGCAAGCGACGGTAGTGGAGGTGTGGGGCATGTCTTGAGACCAGCAATGCTTTTTGCATTCAGGTTCAATGTTCCTTCACCGAGTACATGTATTTCGTAGAGCATTGGTTATTACATCCGCCTGACATGTGGAAGGTTCTAGGTTCAAGCCCCAGCGGCCACGTTTAAATTTTTTTTAAAGTTTATGTCCGTTCTGTCCATTTTTCTTAGAGTACATAAACACCGCTTCGCATGTCTTTCACAGAAAAAAGCTTCGTTGAATGTTATACCAATTCCTTTGTCAGGTAACTATTTGGTCGCATATTTCTGAGAAAATATCATAGACGGAGTGCTACTCTCCAGCTTTGCAAAATGGCTGTAAACATTGTGTCTCAACATTGGAATGACTTTGATGACGAGCTCTCCTTTGTTCTCATTGACAGACACTCAGTCATACACTCTCAAATATACGCTCAGCAAAGGAATACTTCATGAGTATATGATGGCGAGGAAAATAATTGTCGCAATGTCCGAAATACTGCCCAAAAGCGCCTCGTTGGTCACCTTAACTTTCAATCACTTTGTTCTCAATTTGTTCGTGCTACTTTTTGTGTCCGTTCTGCCCCTTTGTTTTTCTTTGCTCTATCTATGAGTAAGTCTGTGGCGTATGCTTCGTCGTGGGTCATAACTATTTGAGTTTATTTCACCAACAATAATGTGTTAAAACTTTGCTTTACTTCAAATGATTTTTCCAACGCATTTTAAAACAAAAATCTTGTATAAAATTTACCTACCGGTAATGAGACATACTGTTTAAAAGAACAAATTAGGATATTGACGAAACAAAAGATGTTGACGCACAAACTCACCCACGTGATCAGGCCAATCCCATGCTGCACCAGGCCATTCTGTATAAAGTCTGTGATGAGCGCGCCGCTGTCCACGACGGCCATCGCCGCCATGTACGGCACGGACGGTACCTTCCTCAGGTGTGTCCGCGTGAACACCAGGTATGCCAGCAGGTTGGACAGCAGCCCGATGACCAGTATCGCCGGGCACGTGTAGTAGCTGAGCAACAACACCATTGGGTTGGTGATCGACTTCAACTGGGCCTTGGGCGAACTTGGCGCCCTGGTCCGGGTGCCGTTGGCGAGGATCTGCTGGGTGGCGTTGGTACGGACGATGACATCGGGCATGATGCCCATGTCTTCCAGCTCGGTAACCTCCTCGAGGAAAAGGGACGAGTTCAAGGCCGGTACATTCATGGGGTAGAGAAACCCGTCAAGGTAATCAGAGATGTTGGATGAGGTCATGGCCGAAATCGGTGAACGTCACAAAAGTTTCCGATGGCGAGACATTGATAATTTTTATTGGACGATAAATATTCTTTTTAAACAACTTTAAATCAATTTATTTTTCTTGTGCAATAAAGATAATAGTTTGGTATCGTTCACAGTACACATTCCAGGTATGCATGCATTTTGAAGATTTATGGAAAAATCTGTCAATGTTAAAATATGTATTTAAAAATATAAAAACGTGACTCTCAAAAGTTAAACGAAGGTCTGCTAGCTCACAATAAAATAATAATCACAGGTGTAGCACATGAAATTAAATGTTTCGAGTTTATTTAAAAATAAAGGAAGGATAACAACGAGGGTGTAAGGAGACAGCTCACCGCCACTATGAGACGAGTGGCCACTCTCTAGCCAGCCTAACTCCCTGATCTATTGGTGACCTTTGCAAATACTCGAGTCGCTTCGGCCTCGTGGGTCGCTTGGCCGTGTCGATGGAATATTTTAGCCATTATGGTCGGAGGGTGTTGCTGGAGCCGACTTTGGTGAAACGTTGGCCGAATTTTGTGTTCCGAATATTTTTCCCCATGTCAGGGTGAGAAGAATCTTGAAATGTACATATAAATATATAGTATAGATGTATAATATAAATATATATTATAGATATATAATATATGTGTGTGTGGGGTATGGGGACAAGTGGCTGGCCGGGCGATTTGTTAATGATACTTGTAATAGCAGGGAGAGAACTTTCCTGTCACTCCATGATGTTGGTGTTGACTGATGTGACGTCACAATGTTGAGCTTGTCTGCCTGGGGAAAACACACAACAATTTCAGTATTGATCTTCAGTGAACGAATGGTGTGAGAATGGGAAATCAAATATATTTTTCAAAAATTTTTTAAAATTTATGTTCATATACGTTTAATACTTTGTAATCTAACAAATTACGTTTTTAGCAATAAATTATAAAATAAAAAATATAAGAGAATTCACGTATTTAAAAAATAAATAAAATAAAGCACATTGAAAGTGGAAAACGAGGTCAACTTCAACGGACGACGAGACCCGCTGTAATCTCCCACCTGCCGATGAGCTGCCATATGTTATAACGAGTAAACATTTGATAAGTTACCTTAATGTAATTGGAGTTTTATTATTGATGAGGTGTCTTATGTAAAATGCGTTAGATTTTCACAATCTCACTTTTAAAATGTGTGTTATAAAATTTTTAGAGTTGGCTGCAAGTTCAGGGGTTAAAATTTCAGAAGCCATATAATTTTGATGAGATACAAAAAGCCTAGATCAATAACATATATTATACCAATACTATTTCCTCAATTTAGTCTGAATTTGTAAATGCGCACAATACACCATTCATTGGTTGGCAAAGCTTAAATTACCCCCTTTTCTGAGACGCTGTTGAAAGAATATTTGGGTCGCATCTTGTTTCTTTGTATAACTTTATTTGTTCTGTTTCAGCGACTTGAATAAAAAGGAAATCTCTATTTTGAGCCCGATACACTCAACATGAAACCTTGCTTTTAAGATGTCTCGCTAGTTTGAATGACGTATCTGAGTTTGGGGCAAATGGATTAAAACGTGTCTTACTGCAACCTGCCAGTCTACATCATGGGTAGATCTTCACTGGATTCGATGATCAAGAGATCGCTCAAATTACGTGTAGGCGAGTGGAACATACAAGCCTGACACTCGTAATAAACCTCTTTAAAAATGGATTCGATTAAAATTAATCTCAGGCACAACTTATTGCGTGTTGTCGTGTTTTCGAAAAAAATATTTGCTGCGTGAAGTGGTTAAAAAGTAAAGAAAAATAAAACGGAGATTAAATCAATTTTATTTCTACACACAGACATAGGAGAAAAATAAAATAGAAAATAAGATGAAAATTAGAGTCATCATTTTATAACTGTTATCTGACTGATCCTGTAAAAGTAGAGTCATCATTTTATAACTGTCATCTCATTGATCCTATAAAATAGAGTCATCAATTTCATAACTGTCATCTGACTGATCCTGTAAAAGTAGAGTTATCATTTTATAACTGTCATCTCATTGATCTTATAAAAGTAGAGTCATCATTTTATAACTGTCATCTGACTGATCCTGTAAAAGTAGAGTCATCATTTTATAACTGTCATCTCATTGATCCTATAAAGTAGAGTTATCATTTTATAACTGTCATCTCATTGATCCTATAAAAGTAGATTTATCATTTTATAACTGTCATCTCATTGATCCTATAAAAGTAGAGTCATCATTTTATAACTGTCATCTGACTGATCCTGTAAAAGTAGAGTCATCATTTCATAACTGTCATCTGACTGATCCTATAAAGTAGAGTTATCATTTTATAACTGTCACCTCATTGATCCTATAAAAGTAGATTTATCATTTTATAACTGTTATCTCATTGATCCTATAAAAGTAGAGTTATCATTTTATAACTGTCATCTCATTGATCCTATAAAATAGAGTCATCATTTTATAACTGTCATCTCATTGATCCTATAAAGTAGAGTTATCATGTTATAACTGTCATCTCATTGATCCTATAAAAGTAGAGTCATCATTTTATAACTGTTATCTGACTGATCCTGTAAAAGTAGAGTCATCATTTTATAACTGTCATCTGACTGATCCTGTAAAAGTAGATTCATCATTTTATAACTGTCATCTCATTGATCCTATAAAAGTAGAGTCATCATTTTATAACTGTCATCTGACTGATCCTGTAAAAGTAGAGTCATCATTTTATAACTGTCATCTCATTGATCCTATCCGCCCCAACAAATTGATCCTGCCAGATTTTTTTCCTTACCCCACTTATACCTTTATTTTTCCGCAATGCTAAAAGCCAGATTCGGATACAGGGAGTTAGTATTGCAATCATGAATGCACCTTCACCACCCTAAACGGAAACAGGAAACGTGGTCATCAATCTTGTAGGAGCAGCACCCGCACAACGCCCCCGACGCCCCAGCACCAACCCTAAAAAATAAAATCCCGAGCCCCTGTTTTCTAATTAAAAAGTTCTCCGAGTCTCTCCCCCTGCATAGAGTGTGGCTAAACACTTGAAAGCACTCATAAACTTGATGTTTGTGTTTGCACCGCTAGAAGGCGTCTAACACAAGTAACAGTGTTAGCTAGTGTGTGGGTATAAGGTGGTAATTTGCGAATGTACATTTATGACAATTAGTTGCACTACTTATGGGAACAAAACAAATAGTCAAACAAAACCCACAAAATTTTAGAATATTAAAATATTAGTAAAATTTAGTTTTAGTGCTACAATTAATAACTGATCATAGTAACGGCAATCACAGGAACTGTTATATGCGCAAAGCCCAAAAGGCACACAAAAGGCTAGAAAACAGATGTTATGAATGAAGAGAGATAAAGTTAAAGTACTAGGTTAGGGATTCGAATGAGAAATTATTGATTATCTGCAAGTCAACAATTAAAACGAATAACTCAATTTTAGATAAAGTAAATAGTTTCAGAATTTGTTTTGTATCTCTGCAGGGCTAAAATTCAATGGCATTTGTGTTGTAAAGTTTTAGAATTTTAGCACAAGAACGCCTCTTATGTTTATCGTTACAGAAAAAACAGAAATGAGAGATTCGACCACCAAAATGACCTACCCATGATTTCAGGCCCCTGTCGAGTGATTTCATGGGGAGCGTTTTTAAAACCCTTGCTATGTCCTGATACCCGTTGTTGAATTTTGTTAGATGTACAAAAATGTACAAAAATGATACATGCATCTATCTAGAGATGTCACAGGAACATTACGTATAATTAGGAACATACAGAGATCTAATGGGCCACATAATAGCTATAACATACATAAACGACGTTCAGACACATGCAGACACAATAAAGACATATAAAGATACAGTAAAGTGAAGTATGCAATAAACGTGATTGTATCCCTGGAAACCGAATTACAAGAAAAGGTAGAGCAATAAAAGAAGAGTGATGAGGGGTCACATTTGTTAATAAGATTTATCGAACGTTATTTTTCTCACGTTCACGAGTTACCCGCGCGAGCACGCGAGGGTCCTTTCAGAGCAGGGCCGGGGAAAGAAGTCAGTCAGCGAGGCTAGATAGAGAAAAGTGTGACTGGTGCAGCTATCTGGAGAACGTAAAACAGACGTAAGCACCTGAGCGCTGGCAGAGACTCTCAATACCTTAGTCTTGTGGACGTATCACACATGACAGAGACAAAGATATTAGCTAAATAAGACTATGGAGATTATAATAACTTTTTTTACAACGAAAATCTCGATTAAAAAGATAGATATAGGGTATTAAAAAAAGAGAGAAATAGAGACAAGACGTAGTAAAAGAATTAGCTTGTATACAAAAGCTAGATGCGAGAAAGAGACATGAATAATTTGAATCAATTTTATTGTACAAGTAGAATATTAATTGCTCTAGTGGGGAGTAATTGCAATGCATGAGTGGGAAGAGACTTATGTAGCAGAATTTCATTGTGTAAGGATCCCTTTTGGTTCTTAGAAAATGACAAAACAATATTGTTAAAAAGTAAACAAACACAATTTGATAAAATATAAATTTGAGCCCACGAAAGTGACGTAAAATGCAATATTTTGGTTTTAAAAGTTTCGCAATGAAATAAGATGGCAGTAAAACACGAAACAAGTGAAAACTTAAATCTTTTTGTGTGCTCCAGTTAAAGAAAGTTTTTTTCATTAAATCAGTGCAGACTTTGTTGGCGAAGGCGGCGTTGATGACGCTGAGCTTTCTCCACGATGAGCTGCCATCCATTATTCAAATAAATATCGGGGATATCAAATATCATTCTAACAGATTCCAGTCATTTACAATATATCATTGTTAATTCACAAAAATTTCACGAAAACTGCCTTGAAGCTATCATAGAAAAAATTAATGACGAAAATGTCAATGCCACGAGAATACATCGTATTAACTTAATTATAGTATAACAGGCTTTAAAGGATATTCTTGTATTTGATGATTTAAGTAGATGTTGAAAAATAGAAACAATGTTAAATTGAAAATCAAACTGTTATCTACGAAGACCACAGTTCCGATAATTTGTTGAAACGAGAAATTTAATGTTGAACCTGAAGGGTGAGAGGTAAAGGTCAGAGGTTAGAATGGGAGGTAAATGTATGTGGTAAGGATACACGAAAGGGTGAGAGGTAAAGGTCAGAGGTTAGAATGAGAGGTAAATGTGGCCAGGCGAGAAAACACCTGTTAGGTTCAGATCCTTGCCTCGGGTCGCAGTTTGAGTACCAATAATCTAGTCAATGAACACGGCTAATTTCATCTTCTTGAGTTGTAGCTGATTGATAATAATTGGCCTTGTTGCGTCAGCAACATGTGATACAATATCTATTCTGTTCCGAAAACCTATCGTTAGGTTATCTCTTTAAAAAATTTGCTGTTACCCGATTGCCGAGAGCGGGGAATTAATGATATCATTATTTCAGGAATGCGTGTGGATGTGAGAGCTTTGTTTTGTAGGTATTACATCTTGTCTTATACAAGGTAAAAAAACTAGATTTGCTTTAATCCCACAGTTTACTGTGAGCTCAAATAGCTACAGTTAACTGTAAATTAACACCGTAAGGGTTTGCTGAGATTTTTAAACGAATATCTTAATGAGTACCCATGATATATATATTAATAGATATCTGCCATTAATGACAAAAGCTTAGAAGTATCTTATGTTTAATTAAATTTTTCCGATGAAAAAAAGAGTGGCTAAAATATTGGTAATAATACATTTTGATTCACAGCTCAATTAATAATTTATTGTATCATCATGCAACATGCGATAAATAAAACAGATATGACTTAGATCTAGATCTAAATGAAAAATAAATGCCAAGACAAAGTCATCAATTTAGATAATACGATGTACTACCTACTACTTCCTCCAAGTGGCACCACTTTGAAAACCTAATCAAATCTGTCTTATTTAAGAGCTGAGCTTCACAATAACTTGCCCACGCCTTTTTCTAACCGCCACCAAGGGCATTGGGCACAATTAACTTAGGCTTTACCATGGCATGAGGCCTGGACCCATGGGGGTTGCATTGAGGAGAACGAGGTCAGGGGCGGCCTCTAGCAACTTCACTACATCTGAGTCTTGACACTACGCACCGTGAGTAGATCTTGCGTTTATTTGTCTCAGTGGCGGGAGTTGGGGGACAAAGGAGGTCCCTGAGTATGAAACTCACTGTTGTTTTATTTCAGATGCGTTGATGAGCCAAACTTTTACCTCACGGAATGGAAGGGAATCTTCTCAATTTTTATCATATCCATTCAACCTACCCATTCCTTTATTTTTGTTATCTCCAGTTCCCTACACTCATCTTTGTTTTCCCGCTTGAATCCATTTAAAGAAAGTTGATCTTGAATAAACAATCACGTCTAACACATTATCACGGCTGAATAACTTCTTTAAAAATGTAAAACGCTAACACTCAATTTTTTCTTACTTTACAAAACTGAAGAAACTGACAGGTCGTGGCAAAACGCTTATTAAAAATGAACGATACAAAAACATCAGTTGGTTTTAGCGGGAATCCTTCGAGAAGATTGTTGAAGCAAATTTTAGCAAATAAATCTGTGGAAATTGATCTTTACAGAGGTTCTCAAACATGTCAAAAATTATTCCAGGAATTGCTTTAACTTTAAGCCATCTTGACAAAAGGCTTTAAGTCGCGTAACGTTGGATTGGTAAATGTGAACAGTGTTGTGCAATTTATTATTTTTGGACAGAGAAAAACCGCTCTAAATAACTAAATAAAGTAATTAGACAACATGAGACAGGAAATTATTTATATCAGTTTTCACAAGATAGCAAAAGTCATATGTTGAAACATGGTTACGGGTGAACATAAACCAGCAGGTGCAACATCAAATCATTCAATAATGCAGTGACACTCTCAAGAGAGATCGGAGACAGAATAATTGATGAGTCTGCATTGTGGCAAGGTCATCTAGACCTAGACTGGTGTTTTCTATCAACTTTATTTATTGTATGTTTAGAATTAGACTTGAATTATAAGTCGTTAAGGCTGAAGAAGTCTAATTGCTTTTTTATGCAGCCTTTTCCTTGATTTCCACGCCCATGAATGTTTTAAAACTGTCCAGTATAGTTATTAGTAGTACAGTTTTTGCTTATAATTACACATTTGAGTCTTCCCCCCTCCCCACACCTTCCTCACTGAAACAATGCATGGAAGATTCTCATAAATTTATTATTTTAATTTTGGCTTACTTGTTTATTAAAAAAGGAACCTATTCCAAAAAAGTTACCAGATTCAAGAGTGAATATCCAAGGAAAGAGACTAGTTAAACAAAAGCTTATTTATTAATAATATTAATGTTTTAATAATACAAAATACAATGCTTGTAAACAGGAACAAAGTTAACAAAACCTCACGTTATTGTCTAGTTGGGTTCAGTTTCAACACTTGTCGCATGTTCCATGTCGCAAAATAATCACTTAAACAAATATAAAAAATAAAATCGACAGAAAAAAAACATCATGCCAATACAAAATCCAGGCTTATCAGTAAAATTTAATTAAACCGACACAAGATAAGACAATCCCTGTCGCTTAAGGAAGTGAGTTTCTTATCTTATCTTATTTGTTACAGACGCTCCTTCTGTGCAGAAGATTATTGCATCCTACGTATTTCTATGGTTTGTGTTTAGTCCTGTATTCTTACTATAGTTTTAAATGTGATTAAGTGTTGGCTTTCCTGGTTTCTTCGGGCAACCCAAGCCGAACCCAAATACCGGACGGGAAGAAATAAAACTTGTATGTGTTCATACGGAATACGAAAGGTGTTTTTACCTTTGTCTATCTGAGGGTTGTATTAAGTTATCTGTATGATGTATTTCTAAATTAGAATGATATATGTATAATTACTAATTTACTCTTGGTTCTTCTATCCTATAGTGTTTCAAGGTTTAATAATTTAACTCAGTGGCGTCGCTAGGGGGGTGCGGTGGGGGCAGGCCCCCCGGGTGACACCATCAGGGGGATGACACCAGACAGTAAAATTCTATATATTCCCGTTATTTGGCACTGGAAAACTCGGAGGAGTTCTATGGGTTAAATCATGAGGGGGTGACACCAGGAGCTACCGCCCTTGGTGACACCAAACATAGTGACGCCTCTGATTTAACTTATGGTGTAACTCTTGTCAGATTTGAATATTCTCCATTAATGAATCGGGCAGCTCTTTTTTAAAATTTGTTCTAGTATATCAATATTTTCCTTGATGGATGGGTCCAATACAGAAGTTTTACGTTACATGATCGCTGATTTTTTTTTTTAAATAAGGGGAATGCTTTGGAATTTAAAGATTTAAAAATGTAAATGGTGCCATATATGTTTAAAGAACGTATGTGCTTATTTTATCGTTGATCTTATTAGAGGTCTTGATTTTATTTTCATAATGTGAAGCAGTTTGTTACTGATCCTCATCTTAATCAAAAGTCGTTTGTCTGTGTTATCGGCGGCTGATGGTCAAGAAAGTTGTCTATCAGAACAAACTTGATTATAAGATGAGCTCGTACAAAGTTTGTACTGTATCAAGATTATATGTAGACAAGAAGGAAAAAAAATTGGCTAGGGAAGTGGGATCGGAAATCTGGATTAAAATAGTAAGACATTTTTTCCTGTTGCACTCTAACATAAATATTAAAAACAAAATTATGTGAAGTAGCTTGAAAAAAAAGCAACTGATTTCAAACGTATGATAAAAAATTAAATTGTTTTACCACCGCTTCCTCAAACCGAAAGTTAAATCGCAGAGGCACCGTTGCTAAAACCATCTAGTTGAAAGTTTTTTGTTGTTGTAAATAACTGGTGGAGAGAGTGGGGTGGTGTAGGAGTTTTTTTTTCTAACTGAAGGGGTGTTAAACTGAAGATGTTATAACTGGATGCCCTGGGCGACTCAAGACCCTGGTACTCAATTCCTCGCTGCATTGGGTGTGGTGCTTTTAGGGGGGAAAGTGTTGGCTGATGTTCAAGGTGTGGTAATACTTTATATAGATATATATTTTAATGTGACACAATAACTTATACAACAAATAACAACGTTATCATGAACACGTGATACAGTTTATAACAAACTCACTAAAAAAATAAATTAAAAACAACACAACCCGTCCATGACTATTTTTATTCATTAAAAAAAAACATGGATTGATTGCCGAAAAAAACAACATAAGATAGCACACTTTACGTTACCCTTTTAATCCGTACAAAAGCTATTGTCTTGTATATTAATTAGACTACAATTTTAACAGAGCTTTCTTTTTTTTTTCTGAGAATTATGCTGATTACGTCTTAACGTATAAAAGTATACCTAATTTAATGCCATCATAAAATCACCACCGCAACATAAAAACCGCTTCCCACTCCTTCCTACCCTCGCTCCTTTTTGAACCCTTGACAACACCCGAGCCATCTCTTATCTCCTCTCTTTAATTCTCCCCACAACGCTCCCCATATCTCTGAGGACATTAGTACATCCCCACTACGCAGCTCTGCTATTTCGAACATGTTTACCAGGCACTCACACAAGTCCACCCCCTCCCTCACTCCTCGGTTCAGATGGAGGAATGTGGGAGGGGGGATGATCCAGACCAAGGCATTTAACTGCCTCTACCCAAATGCAATAAACGGAAGTCGTTACAAAAAGCCACTTCATGTCTTTGGTATGCTTCTCCCGGGGCAGAGGCTTTCTGGGAATAGATTTGAGCAATCTGCCAATCGCTCGGATGCGCATTCAACTAAAATGAATAAGATCATTAAATATTATTTTATCAAATAGATAGCAATAAAGATTAGGCGTAAACTTTGACTTTAGTTGTTTGACTGTCTGGTAGGAAAAGACCAACTCGTGGCATGGAGACCTTGTTAATGACTGAGTTTAGGGGAGTAGATTGATGATTACATTTCTGAAATATTTCTTCTATAAATGATTCTGATAAGCCATTTTTTAAAATTATATTTTATATCGATTTATTTATCAGGGATTTACCTCTCCGGGGAGAACGTTCCACATTCTAAATCTGCTAGAGAAGGTTCTGCATCAAACAATGCCTTTGTAAGAATTCCTATAGGTGCTAAAATCTGGAATATTTGCTTTTGCACGCGCGTTGAACAAGATGTTTAATTTATTATTTATGCTGTTATCGTGTCTGCGTGTAATAAATCTTTCACTATCTTACAGGTTAAAATCGTGTACTTAAGCAGATAGGAGGAAAAGCTTGTGGACTCACGCTTTGCACTTTAAAATAAATATAAATTTAAATATGGGGTTTTCATAAGAATTATGTTTTTGTGAACAAATTCGGAGACTTTAAAACATTAATTTTTGGATTGGATTAAAAAAAAATAATAATTTTTAAATTTTCTTTTTTTTTTTTTTTTTTTTTTTTTTTTTTGNTTTTTAGCGCATTTTCGAGATGTCGAAATCGCTATTGCCCCCGTTTTGTCCGTCTGTCTGTCATCACCATGATCACAGGATCCATAAGTCCTAGACCCATGATGTATATATGTTTTTTGTATGTCCTGACCTGCCATTGGTGCATCAACACTCAGTTACTCGATCCGTTAAAAAACCCCGTTAAAACTACCAAAAAACTTTGCGAATCGAGAGTTAACACTGGCACAAGGAACGGGCGCCATTGCCGGAAGTCGAATACATAGTTTTTCAAGCATTCAAGAGTGGTGTGAAATCGTGCAAAAGAATTAATGAGTGTTTTTTTTTTAGTTGACGTCATTAAAATATGTGTAAAAGTTTAGAGAGTTTTACGTCATCATTTGTGGTGACTTGTAGTTGGATTAAAGAGAAAATAAACATTTTTAAAATGTAAAGAAATGACTTTTAAATTTTAAAAAATGTCAGGTATATTCATTACACAAGAAAATTCATAAAAATATGTCTAAAATCTAAACACAATTACTGATAACTACATAATGCTGATATCTAACATAAGTACGGATACATAATACGAAAATGCGCTAACACGTCCTGAGTTCCAGAAGGGACCAGGCTTAACATGATTTTTTTATCATGTTGGACTGTAAGTCAGAAGTGTTAGTACGATAGTACGATTACGTATGATACGAATAATCAGTAGAGTTAGTCGTTAGAGATAAGTCATTAGAGTTAGTCAGTAGGGTTAGTCAGTGGGGTTAGTCAGCAGGGTTATTCATTAGAGTTAGTCAGTAGAGTTAGTCAGTAGATTTAGTCAGTAGAATTATTCAGTAGAGTTAATCAGTACAGTTAGTTAATATGGTTTAGCTGCTATTTTGTATGAAAATATACAAATATTTATAACGTTTCTGATCTGTGAATCTTATCTTATCTTGTCTGTTATAAAGAAGTTTATTGCTTCCTACGCTTATTCCAGATTTGTGTCTATTCGTGCATTCTTATTAGAGTTTTGAATGGTTACTAAATGTAATGTATTTGGATAGACCAGTACTATTATTAAATAACATGTGCAAAGTGTCATTCGTATCACATTTTTCATTGCATTATATCAGAGCTGGCGTTGGTTATGTTAAAAGCTTGACTTAGGTTTAAGTTTATATCAAACGTCTGGTGGAAACCTCTACTTTTGTACCACCTTAAAATATCATCCAAAATGTCTAATGAGCGCTGGTCATTAAAAGGTTAAATATACCATTGACCACATCGCAGTTGGTGAGTGTTAGATCTTAACAACATAGGGCAGAGGTGACTCCCCTTCAGGGGCGGATCGAGGTGTGATCTAACCGCAGTGGTAATGAGACTACTCATGACCTTTATCTTCACACCTCGAGCTACTGTGGAGCTGTAGGAAAACAGAAAATCTTGGTAATCGAATAGTTCTCGTATTAGCATGAGCGTTGGGCTCTATTCTTATTTGAAGTGACCTTTTAAAAGAAAAATAATATAACAACTGAGAGAGAAATCTTTAGGATATCTGCTATTTTAAATGTGGAAATTGAGTAGTTATTAATTTTCATGAAATAAATATAACATTTTGTAGACTATAGCGCTTTATATTCTCAGACCGCTGATAGCCAATTGTACAACATTTAAGCTGATTTTAACGTCAGTCACAAGGTAACAAAAATAGTAAAAATCCTTCAGCTTTTGACACACGCAAACATCTTCACACAGAGGCATGCACACATGAATATAAACACATGCACACACCTTACACACACGCATATATAAATAAACGCCCGTATACACATAAATGCACACACAAAGACAAATACATACATCACTCATATACACGGAGTCTTGCAATTCGCCAATGTTACATAGCGTACACTTCGCTAAAGGAATTCATAAATCTGAAGGTGCTGTCAGGAGAATAAGAAACACCCAAATATGAAATAACTTCTATAAAGTAACAGTGAGAATCAAACAAAAATTAGACTAATTTACTAAGATCTACCGAGGATCAGGGCGACAAAAATATTAAAAATACTTTTTTAAAACTTAAATTTATTGAAAAGTTCTCGCTCATTTCCTCCTTATTTAATATAAAAATATTATAAAAATCTATGATTGATACAATATATAATCTTTATACTAATCAGATATTTTGTCAAATTAAAATCTGTAAGAAGCCACAAGTGACTTAGGGCTTTTATTTATACACGAGTGCACGGCAAAGAACAACTGCGTTGATCCAGAATTAGCTACTCCAGTTCTGCGGTCATAAACACGCTGAATATAGTGTACCTTAAAAATGTACGTACTCTTAGTGTGTGTCTTTATATATATANATATACTAGCTAATTACCCGCGCTTTGCAGCGGTAATTTAAGATTTCAGTTAGCGTTTAGAACCGGTAAACACTAATTCAATATCCCTTTGATTTCAATCTAAATCATGATGGATATGCTAAATATATTAACTAAACCGTCTTGGAACAGACGTTAGAAGTTCATAACCCCCATTGGAAATTTTATTAATTTTTAAAATCACATTTGGTCAATAATTTATCCATTTACTAAATAGGCACTTTTTAAATTACCTTTTATATAACTAATGTTAAAAATGGCATACGGGTCTCCAGCCCTAAAATGTGTTTTTACTATTAAAAATTAAAACTTATTTTAAAAATCTAAAATTTGGGTCGGGGGCCCTATGGGTGCAACTTGTATAGTTCAAAACAATAGCTTATTTCTATTTGGATCATGATTAATATATTTGTTAGTCCAAATATGATTTAAAAAATCGAGTGGTAACGAATGGTTAAAATGTTTTAAACGTTAACGAAAAATAGATTAGGGGCCAAGGGCCACAAAAGATTGAAAAATATTATTTTATTGACCAACGAATTTTAACATAGGCCTTCAAAATTTTATCTTCCGAGTTTTGTAAAAATGCATTTACAGAGTATCCAAAGTTTTTTTAATTTGTAATTTAGCTAACATAAGGTGAGAAAACTGCAGTTGAGTGATAAGTTTGCCTGCTACCATCCTAAATATGCATGCGTCTACCTGCACAGGATGTTGAAGAATTTGTGATGATTAACTCTGTATTTAAGAAAAAAATACATTTGGGTCCCCGTCTCCCATTGAGTGTCAATTTAAATATTTTTTTCGCTTATTACCAGCGCGGGTGTGTACTCAACAGTTTCCTTAAAGTTTCATGCTTCTAACTACATGGGGAATCTGAAAATTAGTGATGAGTCAGTTTTTATATCAGAAAAAATACATTAAGGCCCCCGGCTCCCAGTGAGTGATACTTTATATATTCTTTGCCTGTTACCATTACGGGAGTGTACTAAACAACTTCCCAAATTCTCATGTTTCTACCTAAACGGGAAAAGGAAAAAATAGCAATACTCAGTAAAAGGAGGAAAAACAATTTTGGGCCCCAGGGTCCCATGAAAGTTAATTCTAATTTTTAAAAAATTCCCATAATCGTGGCAAGAGGCTATTCAACAACTTACCAAAGTTTTATGCTTCTTCCTACACGGAAAGTTAGAGGATTAGGGGTGAGTAATTTTTTTAAAAAAAGAAAAAAAACATGTGGGCCCCTGGCCCCCAGTAAGTGAGAATTTAAATATTATTTTCAACGGTTACCATCATGGACGTGTACTGAATAACTGCCCAAATTTTCATCTTTTTACCTACACGGGAAAAAGGAGAATTAGTGATTTTCAGTTTTTATAAAGCTGACATAAGGAAAAAACTTCATTTGGGCCCACAGCCCACAGGAAGTGAGAATTTAAATATTATATTCATTTTTTACCATCGTGGAACTGTACTGAACAACTACCCAAAGTTTCATCCTTCTGCCTACGCGGGAAATAGGATAATTAAGGATTTTCATATTTTATTTAGTCCTTGTAATGGAAAAAAACGCTTTTGGGCCCCCGGCACCCAGGAGTGTGATATTTAAAATTATTTCCCACCAAAAATTGTTACAATAGGCTACTCAATACTTTTGAAAAGTTTCATGCTTCTGCCTACGCGGGAAATAGGATAATTAGTGATTTTCATATTTTAAGTAGCCCATGTAAGAGAAAAAAACATTTTTGGGCCCCCGGCCCCCATGAGTGTGAATTTTAAAATTATTTTCCGCTAATTATTTTCACAATGGGCTACTCAAAAACTTTGCAAAGTTTCATGCTTCTACCCACACGGGAAATCGGAGAATAAGTGATGGGTCCGTTTTTATTGAAGAAAAAATACATTTTGGCCTTCAGCCTCAGTAAGTCAGAATTTCAATATTGTTTTCGCCTGTTACCATCGGGAAAGTGTACTGAATAACCTCCGAAAGTTTCATGCTTCTGCCTACGCGGGAAATAGGATAATTAGTGATTTTCATGTTGTATATAGTCGTAAGGGGAAAACGCTTTTGGGCCCCCGGCCCCCATGAGTGTGATATTTAAAATTATTTTCCGCCAATAATTGTCACAATAGGCTATTCAACAACTTTGCAAAGTTTCATGCTTCTACCTACACGTGAAATCGGAGAATGAGTGATGAGTCAGTTTTTATATAAGGAAAAATACATTTGGGCCCCCGGCCCCCAATGAGTGATACTTTAAATATATTTTTTTTACATGTTACCATTGCGGAAGTGTACTCAACAAATTTTCAAAGTTTCATGCTTCTACCTACACGGTAAAGTGAATAAGCAGCGATTTTCAGTATTTAAATAATAGTTTTTGGGCCCCCGGGCCCCACTTTTGTGATTCCAAAAAAAAAATTAACGCCAATAATCGTTACGAGAGGCTACTCAACAATTTACCAAAGTGTCATGCTTCTACCTACACGGAGAGTTGAATAATTAGTGATGAGTCAGTTTTTAATATAAGAAAAAAAAACTACATTTGGGCCCCGGGACCCCAGTAAGTGATAATTTAAATATTGATTTCGCCTGTTACCATGGTAGAAGTATACTTAACAACTACCCAAGGTTTTGTGCTTTCACCTACACGTGAAATAGGAGAATTAGTCATTTTCATTTTTTATATAGCTCATATAAGGAAAAAAGCAAAATGATGGGCCCCCAGACCCTAGGGGTGGTCACCTGGGGTT
>MUZC01002511.1:73169-87557 GCA_002072015.1 Radix auricularia
ATGATGATGATGATGATGATGATGATGATAATAATAATAATAATAATAATAATAATAATAAAGGGGCTGAAAATCTTCCTGAATGTCGAATGTAAGTTATATCTAAGTTTTAACCAAAGTAGAATGAAAAACGGTTCATATTTAATTGAGTATCTTGAAGTCACTTTCATGTTAATCGAATCAAATGTCTGTAGTTTTTAATCATTTATTTATTTTATTCTTTAAAAAATATTCTTTCAATTTAAGAAAGGATTTATATTAAATCACTCTGTTTCGATTCCGACAATAAGAAATAATACTTGAGATTCTGGTTTATAATAGGTGTGTATCAGATTTCGGCTACGGAAAATCCGGAATCCAGCCATTTTTACAAATCTGGTTCTGGCTCCGGCCGGATTTCACTTCAGAAATATTCATTTTGTGAGGAATGTAAGATTATAATAATTTAAACGAATGAGCTTTAAGTTTAAAGAAATTGTATAGGATTGTTCCTAAGCAACTACAATTTTGTGGCAGCCACTTTCTGAATTAAGGACGAGGTTAAAAAAAACAAATTTAGAAAATCTTTTAAGAAGGCATCTACAAAGCGTTCCAGCTATAAAATGAGGGGGGGGTCTTACAACTTTGATGTAGCATAACAATTCTGGATAATCCAAAAGCCTTAAATAACAAAAACTACTATGCAACAGTAACATTTTACCAGAAAAACGATCGCCTAAACTGTAAGAAAGCAGGTGCAAATGAGATTAAAAATAAAGTCTACAGATAGGCAGGTGCTGTCTCATGACTTTTTAAAAAGTTAAGTGTTTGATATCCCCCCACCCCCTCCCCCCGAAGAAAAAACCCAAGGTCCCCGAATCTGGTCAATGGAGTCACAGCAAAGCCTGGTAGTGCTGCTTCAGCCTACAGCCGATGGTTATGGGCGTCTAAAGCTCGGAATTACAAAAACTGGGTGATTTTGACGATCATAATCAGCCTTGGGTGGACTGCCTGCTCCTAATATTTTTTAATGAACATATTTAATTAACTTTGTTAGAAATCTTGATTCATTCAAAATTGAGTAAAGAGGTAGCATATATTCATGAGAGGATGCACTTTTTCATAGAAGCAAATCTATATCTTCACTTTAAATGAAAAATACACATAGCGAGTAAAGGAGACTCATTCATTCATTTCATTTGTTCAACGCTGAAAGAATTATTTTAATATTTAAGAATCATTTGGTAAACACACTGGACCAGATTGACGGCACCTGGGCAGACACACTGGACCAGATTGATGGCACCTGGGCAGACACATTGGACCAGATTGACGGCACCTGGGCAGACACATTAGACCAGATTGATGGCACCTGGGCAGACACATTGGACCAGATTGATGGCACCTGGGCAGACACATTGGACCAGATTGACGGCACCTGGGCAGACACATTGGACCAGATTGACGGCACCTGGGCAGACACATTAGACCAGATTGATGGCACCTGGGCAGACACATTAGACCAGATTGATGGCACCTGGGCAGACACATTGGACCAGATTGATGGCACCGTTCCCTCTGTTGTCTGGGCAGGCACACTGGACCAGATTGACGCCACCGCCCCTACCCCAGTGGTACTGTTATTGGATGATTTGTCTCACCTAACAGAAATCATGACTCAAAGCAGACAGCTGGTCTGGTATCTGGGTGACCGCAGCCATGGAAAATTGTTAGAGTCGGGGGATTAATAACGGTCATCAGTTATTGTATTTCTTTTTTTTTTCTTTCTTTTTTTATATCACTTACGCGAAGGTTTGGCTTTAAATTTTAAATAATTAGCGAAACGGGACTTATGCTACATTAAAACAAAGAACATTGGAGTTAATTATCTTTTCCTCGTATATGGCTATATGACTTTTTAATATTTCTGAGTCATTACGTTGGTGTATAAAGTTATATTTGACTAAGCATTAATTAGGTTTAATTAACTTGGTTTAATATTTTTAAAGCTGCACTAAATCTAATTGGTGTGCAGAACTGTCTGTTCAAAATTGAACTAAACAGAATATTCAATTTTTTAAATTCATCCACGTAAATTAGTGTTGATTATCAGTTAAATATTTTTTAATATTTACTTTTAATGAGCCCCATGCTATGACATTTGCTATTAAACATTTCAACTCCATGCATCCATAAAAACAATAAACTAACAAGAACTAACATCTGTGGAAACATAAATATTTTATACAGAATTTAAATCAACCTTCAGTGCAGCTGCTATCAGAGTCTTTAAGTTGATATTAAAATATATTACCTACATTTTGTGCTTCTTATAAAATTTTACATTGAATTTAAATACACAATATTAAAATATGATGCCTAAAAATGATATGTACACACACATTAATTAACTTGTGTTTCATTGTAAGAAGAAGCTGTTGGTAAACATCAACTTTACATAAACTATCTACAAGATCAATTCATAGAAGTCCAAGGTTGTTGGTGATTTGTCTTCCACTATATATACGTTTGCGTCTTAAATTAGTTTTTCTGTGTCTAATTTTTTTCTCCTAATGTGTCCAACAAACCGAAGTTTTTTTTTATTTAAAAAAAAAAATATTTAGGCCACTTTGTCTATGTCTTTAAAGAGTTGATCAATTTTTGGTTAAATGCTGTCTGAACTAGACAGTGTCGTATTTTCCAAAAATGTAATCACCCATAACATTTTTGTGAAAGGACAAGGTCTCATTAGTCCGAAACACAACTAAATATAAGACACGGGTGTAAACGCTTTCTATTTTCCGTATAATGTATCTACTGTCTAGTCTTAATTTGTGAGCTGAAGTAAGAATAGTTACCGGTTTCTTTATGTTTCTTTCGCTAACCTACAATGGTATCGCTTTATTATTAGAAGCTTCTTTGGGTTTCGTTAGATTACATTTGATGTTCATTTTTATTTTAGTTCTTTTTAACCTAAAAACCAGCTTTAAACAAGTGTTTAACACATTTTAACTATGTCATTTCTGTCTTCTCCCGTGAAGCTATAAACTCCGCGTGGATGTTGTTTATTGATTGTAGTCCTACGGCTTTCACACCGCATACGATTCTCTTCCGGCGTATGGGCTGCCCGCGGAAGCTTGGTTTTAATTCTAAAAATTAAATTAATATAAACTATCGTCAGATTTTTGTGCTTTATCAGTATATTTTTAGGTGCCGTTTGATAGCTACTGTTGCAGCGATCGCCCTAAAACGTTTCAACGCCACTGAACTTGTTCATAATTGTCGTTATCTTGTATGTTTTACGATTAGATTGAATCAAGAACGCTGTGATGCTTACTTGACGCGGAGTGACATTCTACCAATGCCAGCTCAACTTCGATAATGTGGGAGTCAAGCTACTAGGATTTACGGTCTATTCCAGACAGTTTTCTAAAACTAGTTGAATACAACAAACGTGAGACTAAAATTTACTAAAACTATTTTTTAAAATGTTAGGTTAAGTGTTCAGTGTTTTTTAAAGCCAAATGATCCTATCATAAAACACTTTTTAATGAGCAAAAAATTTTAGGGTTAGGATGAGAAAAGTAAATAAAACTTTCATTCATTGTAACGTACATATTGCACCTGGCAGAAGTGCTGGAAGATATTCAAAACAGACCAACTAGACTTTGACTTTAGATACCTGCCAGGATAATGACACCACAGGTGCAGTCCAGTGTCTACTACCATCGGTACCCCTCCCCCCAGCTTCATCCTTAAGACTTAATTAGACTTGGCACTTCCGGTTTGTAAAACAAAACCAACCCGAGTTTTAAGTTCATTTCCTGTTTGTATTTTAAATTTTATGGGAACCTGATTTTTCACTTTTATTATTTATGACTCAAAAGATATTTACATATGATATCGACACCCCTAAGTACTATAGTATACATTAAAAAAATTACCTAGTCCCTGATTATTAAAGTTATATGACGGACAAGAAATAATAGTAAGACACAATTTTACCATTTTTTACCATTCATAGTGAATATGTATGTCCCAGACACACCTCACACACGCACTATTTCCGTTACTAACATGATTCTTGATTGGCCGCTTTGATCTATTTGAAGTATAAATATTAAATTTAGTTTTTGTTGCTTTTCGGCTTTCGAAAGTTATTGATTTTGTAAGAAAGCCGGTAGATTTCTTTATCAAATAAAATTATTGCTCAGTTATTTAATCAGATGAAAGTACTCTAAAGGTAAGATTTATGGCACACCTAAAGGGGTCGAAATATTTCTGGTGGCAAAGAATTTCATGTCAAACGATAAATAAAACATTATTTTTTACGTAAATATACATGTTGTCATTTAATAAAGAAAAACATTGGATGCGGCGAAAAAGAAATCTTAAATAAAAGCTAAATAAAATTTAATTATTTGAAAAGAAAATCAATTAAATTAATTTTGATATTTTTTGTGTGCAAACAGCCAAGGGCAGTGAGATTTTTTTCCGATAAAAACCTCTGCTATCACTTGTGTCATCCACTCACACTAAGAAGTAGGTATTTCTAGTTTGAGGTAGCCTCAGTGCACACTTCTAGGAACTCTATTCTTTGAGCCTACTGTATTTGAAAGCCATTTATAGATGCCTTCCAAATTAAGAAAAATTGTTTCGGGATTGAGTAGACATGGGATAGGATATTGACATTTTTTAATTTTTTTTTGTCGATTAAAAGAATAAGTCTATTTTTGCCAATTTTTTTACGTAGAATTATATAAAATTATATATAGAATATGTAAATGTATTGTTATTCACATAATATAATGACGCATGTTTGAAGGTAAATCAATAATACATAAATATTCTCTCCTTAAAAATATCAACCAGGAAGTTTGTTGTTGCGTCTGAGAATACCGGAGATTCTTTAACTACATGACACGAAAGTAGAGGCCATAGTGTCCCAGGTTAGCGCCGTGGCTAAAAGAGAATCATCTTGCTTAAAGGGACTCTGCTTAAAGTATCTCACATTGTGACATTTCAGAGGGTCAGCAGCAATAAATGACCCTTAAATTCTCCACTCAGATGTTCTAAATGTAGCAAAGCGTCTTACTTTAATTATTTATTGGGAGAAAGAAGACAAACTTAATGAGAGCGGAGTAAAAAGAACTGAAGACATAATTGATTGAATTAAAAAAAAAACAAACAATATATTTAAATTGATATTTAAGGAGTCTTTGCACAGAGACATATCGTTTCTCATTGTTTAATTTACACAGGGTTTAGCGAGATTAACAATTAAATTAAGGTCCATTTAAATATTGTTAAAATGTTTTTTAAAAGTTAAAAATGTGTTGATTTAAGAATATATAATATTAAAATATCATTCAAAAGCCTCAAATTTAATTTTTTAAACAAAATTTAGACCATTTTTAAAAATCTAATATAACCGGTGGGACATTGCATAGTTCAAAAAGTTTAACCAAAAAATGGTAACAAAAGTAATAACATAGACTGAATACAGCTGTTGGTGAGTAACGCTAGAGAATCATTAAAAGCTTTTAACAAAAATAAAAGTGCTGTGATTCTGGATAATACCAACCAATTGTTGATCTTCTCGTATAAAGCAGAAACTTTGCGTAATTTGTCTTTTCAAAAATGTCATCTTCAAAATTTAACAGTCGAAAACAAAAGCGCATCACATTTAACGTCAGAAAAATGCCGTTAATTTATGAAAACAAGTTCGTGCCCTTGAATTTAGGAAAAAAAATGAAAACCCATTTGGTTTTAGGGCTGGAGAGAAAAAAAAGTCCACTAACTTTGAGCTTTTCTTTGTTGTTGTTGAAGATCGTGTGCTTCATTGTGTCAAGACTAAGTGCACAAATAGATTTTGTACTTCATTGTGCCAAGACTAAGTGCACAAATAGATTTTGTACTTCATTGTGCCAAGACTAAGTGCACAAATAGATCTTGTACTTCATTGTGCCAAGACTAAGTGCACAAATAGATCGTGCCAAGACTGAGTGCATAAATAGATCTTGTACTTCATAGATCCTAAAATGATTTTACATAATAAAAGCTTCATTTCAGAGTTGTACCTCTTCATTCCGTATGTTGAAGAAAGAGTCCTGCTGTCATAGAGGCTCCATATGTTTTTAAAAAGAATTTCCCAACATAATTTCTTTTTCTTCACTAGTTTCTTATTTGTTAATGCATGTCCATTTGACGTTATTTACGCCAACTCCCTTCTTTAATACATTATCATGCTTTTTACTGCGTGTCCTTATCATAAAATATTCCCAACGCTTTCATAATCTCCCGCGGGACTTACATTATTGTTATCTAACACTAAGAGTTACACCCACAAGATTCAACCACCGAACGCTATAAATCTTAATGGCCATTGATGGGAATCGTAGATTCGCTGAACAGACAACTTACATCCATTATTTACACAAATACATTCAAATCTCACGCTATTGTGTTTTATTTTTAGCTGCATAATTTGTGCAAGCTTAAAGACATTTTGGGGTCGTTTGCTTTGTAGCGTAAAACTTTGTCTATGGGGAAGGTCCTCAAGCCTCAGAGGTATCACCAAAGTGTTTAGTAGTTTTCCTATAGATTTATTTAGTTAAAACCATTGAGCTCCCTCCCCCCCCCCCAAAAAAAAAAAAAAGTTGATGGTTCCTGCACATACTAAAATTCATGTTCAGAAGGAGGTAAAGAGCAAAGTTACAAACATGACTATTTTAATCTTATAGACAAACCTAACTACATTGCTGAATTAAATCCTGGAATATATTCCTACACATTTTAGGGAAACCTCTTAAAATGTAATCTTTAACTCTTCTTAATCATTTAGTGTTCAATAAATCATTTGAGCAATCAATACGAATCCGAAATCACTACTGCGGAACTATTAATGCATTTCTAATGTTATTACCCAGACTGGGCTAAAGCTGGTCAAATCAGTCGTGTAGATTTATGGCCGTTTTTCAGTTCTTTTCTCCATGATTGATTGAAATCGGTGAACTTGCGTGAGTGGGACAATGACCATGATCGACCACCTATTAGCCCAGAGTGCCACATAGTCTTTGGTATGCAACATCACGCGCAACTTTTCGCCAAGCCAGGGCGGTCTAAACACCCCCCACTCCCCCCCCCCAATATTATCTCTGTTTTTTTTGTGTGTCACTCCCTACTCCAATTTTATTCGAATATTTACCCGATTTATATTAATCCACAACTATACAATTTCTAGTTTTTTTAAAACGTTTTTTTTTTCAAAAAAAAAGAGTTGTGTGTAAGTGCGAGTGAGTATGTATTGATGTGTGATAGTAAACGAGAGTGAGTATATGTATGTGTTCAATACGGTTCACTTGTGTTAACAGTTGAGTCCCTGTGTAGTTGCTTAAGATAGTGACTGTAAGGGGACAACGCTTCTTGCGTTTACCTGCATTGTTCCTTTACAGGCTAACATATGATTCGTAGTGTAGTGGTTACCACGTCCGACTTGCACGCAGAAAGTCCTGGGTTTAAGCCCCAGCTGGAAAATTTATAATTTTTTCTTGTTTGTTTCTGCCCTTTGGTTTCTTCCTCTTTTCTCTTTTTTTTGTTGCGTACATGACTAACACTCGCTAGGGTCGGCCAATCACAGTTTATGGTTGGCAAGGGATGGTAGTAAGGGGTGGGGGCAGGTAACAACAACCGCAGTGCGTATGTCTCCACGTTTACTCACTTTTTCATTACTTCGTGTTGCTATTTGTGTCCGTTCTCACGCCCTCGGTCCGTTCTCTGCACCATCCATGATGAGTAGTCCGCGGCGTATGCTACGCCGTAGGTCTATCTAGTCTTGAATATTTCATACGTTTTTTAGCTTATCTCTTGAAAATCTTATAACATGATCCACATACTAAGGAGTGCTGACTAATAAGCTTCAAAGATGGAATATCTACTTTAAAATGAACACTTCATTGTGTTTTGTTTTCCCTCTTTTTTTCCAGTCATTTTTATATACATTTTATCCACAAAACTTCCATATCACAAACAAATAATTATATTTTTCTGTCAATGAGGCCAGTTAATTTTAAAATTAATTTTAAAATTCCAAGAATTGAAATTATACAACTCTAGGAAAAAAGACCATTTCTAATGCAAGTTACATGAAAACCTTTTTCGTCATAGAGAGAAATAATCCCTGGCACAAATAGATTAAAAATTAAATATATTAGCGGGTTTAAATCGTTTTTAGATGTTTGGGCTCGAAGTGTTCATTTAGGGAAAAAAATGCAAATGCGATTTCCGAGGGTAACTTCTAGTATAAACTAGAAATAAGTTGTTGGTAGACTGGGAGAATTTTATTCGGAGTAAAGTACTATGATATGTGAAAAAAGTTATAAAAATACCCTGAATTCAACAAAGGTATTGCTGTACTCAAAGTACGACGAGACGCGATTTCATACCCCCCTCCCCCCCCCACACACACTCCCAAAACGATGGCACTGCTAAATATTGTATACAAATCTAAATACATCATCAAATTAGACAAACTAACACCGCTTGATGAAAATCCCGATAACTGAACTTAAGGTGGGGCTTAAAAATACAGTTGACAACCGGTGCATTCATACTAAGGTTTAAAGACATGAATCTAACATGTAAGAGTGGATGTTTAAATAGATTTTTAAAAAATACTTCATGGCGTCTACAAAGTAAGGGGCAACAACAACCACATATGAATCTTATAACGATAAAGTGCGGTACTTGAATATTTTGGTATTTTTTATTTGTTGAGAATATAGCAGTTTTTGAGAGTGACATGGGGCGTAAGGGTTTTTTGTTTGTTTTTATCGATTATATTGTTTGTTATTTCTTTGAATTCTGTATTCCGCAAAAGAAACTACCAAAGAAACATGTAAATGCATTGACTTGGCCTTAAATTAGTCTCTCGATGTTTTGTTGCTGCAAACTGTGTGTGAATTTTAGCCATAATCATTTGATCAAAATTATACTGAATTCTTAATAATAGCTGCTCGATTGAGCAGTTCAATTGGATTTAATGGGACTTCCCCCCCCCCCCGGTTACTTCCCCTGTGCCCCTTTCCTAAGAGTACATGGACTTGGAATATGATAAAATTCACTTACCCAGGGGAGTAGAATTAGCTTGTTACGATGTAAGATTTATAAACAGTGACCTTGGCAGTAAGGGGTTGTCATTTTTAAAATTATTTTTTGGGGTGAGGGAGGGTGGAAGTGGGGACAGAGGAGAGCTACATGAAGAAGACATTCCAAGTTGTGCCATAAACGATTGTACGAGTTTGTCATTGATTTATTTACTGCGTTATGGTATTTTGTTTTCACTGTTCTGTTTGCCTTTTGGTAAAAGAGAAATAAAAAGTCTAAAAATTATCGTGAATTTTTAATATCATTTATTTGGCTTGTGAGGAGGAAATTAAATTGAAATAAATAATGAGTGAGCTTTAAAAACCTGCCTTAAAATATTAATTGGAAGCTTGTGGAGAAAATCGGAATAAATAACTACATTTTGCGCGTCGAATGAAATAAAATTAAAATTTTCTCCTAAAGAAACGATTGTATGGTGTACGCTTATTTTTTAATGGGCTGTTTTCATTTCATTTTTTTTTCACTGAACAATATGGACTTAGAAAAAGAATTCTTCCGCAAACTCAGAGCACGTATCATCCCTCGGTGTCTTTACAATTTGAGCTTCGTACGCTCCTCTTTCACGGCAAGGAGAACCCACGCGATCTTCCTTTCCCTAAATTTTAACCTCGGCTATTTCCTATTTGTGGCTTGTCCCTGAGCCCGTTGTTCTCCAAACTTCAATCCCGGTACTTTTCATGCCAATCCAGCGAGATAAAGTGTGAACATTAGAATACCCCCAACCCCAATCCTGAAACTAAAACGCAAAAGAACTAAAATACGCGGTGATGGAATTACATTGGTGTCGTTTCCAAAAGAGCACACAAGAACAGGGTGTGTGTGTATGATACAGAATAGGACTGTATAAAGCTTTTTTATAAAAAAAACACAAATTACACAAACTATATGAAAGCACATATTGGAACAAAAGGTTGCAACCATAACCGTTGCAATACTTGTCCATATGTGGTTGAAATTAACAAAATTTCTTTCCCTCTTGAACAATTCGTAATAAAAGATGGATTCACTTGCACCAGTCGCAACGTGATTTATGCAATTATTTGCAAGAGATGTAATAAAATTTATGTGGGTGAGACAGGTCGTCGTCTTGGAGATCGGTTTAGAGAACACCTGTACAATATAAATAAACAGGCTCAGTGTCCTGTGTCTAAACATTTTAACAGTGTTGACCACGATGGCATTTTGGATATTGTAGTTACTGGTATTCTATATGCAACCAATACCCATGATAGAGTCCACATGGAAAATAGACTCATAAAACGATTTGGTACGTTGGCTCCATATGGAATTAACCAAATCCACAATTTTACCTGACTGCAAAATCGTTTTCCCGTTGTGGTTTTCACTGTTACTTTAGATACTTCAACTTCCTCCTTTTTCTTATATTCTATGTCCGTGTTTATTTTTGTTTTTCTTTTCTTTTCATTTTATCACATATACTTTAATATGTTTTAATTTTAAGATATATGTAAGTAAATGTTTTTGTACTGATGGAGGCATGAGCCGAAACGTCTACCATTATTTGTATTAGTTGATAATAAAGCTTTAATTTATTGTTTCCTTACACAAATAGTTTGTGTAATTTGTGTTGTTGTTTTTTTTGTGTGTGTATGAGTGTGTGTGTGTGTGTGTGGGGGGGGGGAGATGGGATTCATGGTAACGAATAACTGCCAACAATCAATATCAGGCAACTTGATCTCATTTCTCTGACCAATCATTCCAATGAGACTCACTTTTATAGACCTTTCTTTCAAAAACATTAACTGAGGTTTAATTGGAAGTTTAAATCTACTTAGAAATGAAACATATAAAGAACATATGCCCTAATATATGTAATTAAATCTAATGCAATGTATAACTTTATTACAAGTGTGTTTTTTTCCACCTTAAAAATAAGATGACAAAAGATCTTTTGTGACTTTTTTTTTATTGCAGCGTTCAATCTTTTTAGGATGTCCACTAATGAAAATAATTATCTTTTACTTTAGCGAAATATAAATATTTTTTTTTAAAAAGTAGGAATCTTCATATTGTTTGGTTTTAATGAATTAGAAATAATTCAAACATCTCCATGCGATTTACTGTAAGTCTCCATTTTTAGAAGTCATAGAGTTTTAAAAATTCCCATATTTAAAAGTTTTTACCCTTGTTATCCCATTCACGGATTCTATGTTTGATTTAAGAATTTTTTTTATTACACTATGTTTCAAGGTTTCAACTGCAATTTTTCCAGAAAACAAAATGGGCTTGTATCACCCACTCGTTATGTATCCCCTTTTCAGCCCTTTTGTTCACCAATATACCCTCCTAGAAATCATGTGATTGTACCCATGGCAACACTGGCGACGCTATTCTTGACTACATTTCCCCACACAATGTCCAGACACATAAAATGGATGGGTGTGTGTCCGAGAAATATCAGCGCCAAGACCACCCTCCCCCTAAGGCCGGCCACTCACGTGTTTTGACAGTGTAAACTCTGTCTTCACCCCCCTCCTTTTCTCATCTTTTAATCAAGCTATGGTCAATATGAGATTTCTTATATCAGCCCCAATTTCTAACGTGGCCAGTGACCCCTCTGCCCACCCTAAACTTGACCTCTGATCTCCACATCCACTCAGTGCTTGCGGAACCGTATTCACTCCTTATGAATGAAATGAAACAAGCTTTATATCACTCTCACGTTACTGTTTTTTACTTCTTATTTTTAGCGCATTTTCGAGAAGTCGAATGCGCTATTGCACCCGTTTTGTCCGTCCGTCCGTCTGTCATCACCCTAGATCTCAACATCCATAAGTCCTAGACCCATGATGTATTTTGTTTTTTGTATGTCCTGACCTGCCATTTGTGCATCAACACTCAGTTACTCGATCCGTTAAAAAACCCCGTTAAAACTACCAAAAAACATTGCGAATCGAGAGATAACACTGGCGCAGGCAACGGCCGCCATTGCCGGAAGTCTTAGTATTATCAAAAGTATTAGTTTTTTTTTTTGTTCACGTCATTAGAATATGTGTAAAAGTTTAGAGAGTTTTACGTCATCATTTGTGGTGACTTCAATCAAGATCTTAGCGGCCCAGGGGCAGAAATTGAAAACTCTTTCGAAACAAGCTTCAACATTCAACTACTTTCACCAAGATTGGCAACTACGATCTATCAAACAACAATTGACGGAGTATTTGGGCGATTAGCTGATTACAATTTAGAATGTTTCATTTATGAGTCCTATTTCAGTGACCACAAACCACTTGTAGTTAGATTAAAGAGAAAATAAAAAAATTTAAAATGTAAAGAAATGACTTTTAAATAAACAAAATTTCAGGTATATTCATTACACTAGAAAATTCATAAAAATATGTCTAAAATCTAAACACAATTACTGATAACTACATAATGCTGATATCTAACATAAGTACGGATACATAATACGAAAATGCGCTAACACGTCCTGAGTTCCAAAAGGGACCAGGCTTAACATGATTTTTTCTGCATATATTCTTTATTTGCTCAAAAAGCTCAGCCAATCTATAAATGGAATGCTTGCCCGAAAAATAAAATGTTCTGAAAAAATGTTGTGTAAAGGTTCTTAAGATAATTTAAAGACAAGTTGTTTCTCTTGATTTAAGTCACACTTAAAAGAACGAGGTGATGAATCAGTGGCATTGAGAATCCAAACATTTCTGAAATAATACGATTTAATTAGAAACTTTTACGTTCTGCTGAAAAAAACATTTTAACGAAAATATTTAGCTTGGAGAGTTGAAAATTTAAACGATGAAAACTTAAAAAATTATGAAAAAAAAATTCATTAAAAAATTGTGTTTTTCGGTAATTTAAAAAAAAGGTAAGGGATTAAAAAACAGAATCTTTGGCCCCCATTCAAAGTAGCATAAAGAAGAGACATTAAGGTGAGGAGATAATTTTTTTTTTGAAATTTAGGACCTTAATTATGAAGCCGAGGGATTTCAACAAGAGTGGATTTAAAGAAATGATAATAATAAAAAAAAGTGTGAGTAAGTACTAAAAAATAAGGTTTTAACAAAGTCGATTTTAAACAAAGGGGTTTAAAAGAAAACCAAAGTTTCGGAATTGTGTATTTGTGTGTGTGTGTGCATGTGTCTGCGTTCTCGTTCGCGCGTGTGTGTGTGTGAGAGAGAGAGAGAGAGAGAGAGAGAGAGAGAGAGAGAGAGAGAGAGAGAGAGATTTACAGAGATTAAAGGGATACGCGATAAAAGAAAATCTTCCCACCACTTAAATAAGTAAGACTTTTGATTTAAATATGATACAAATAAAAGGACTCGAAATATAATGTTCCGGTTGAGGCACATAGAACGAAAAGATCATCTAAAAATGTACAATTAAAAATAAACACTAAGAAAAGTATACATATAAAATTTATTTTAAAAAAATAAAAAAAACGAATAGATCTACGTGTATTTTTTAAAAAATATATGATAAATAGAAAGATGCATTAAAAGATCGAGCGATTAAAATAAAGATAAAGTTATTTCAATGTGAAATTAATATAATATGAAATACAGCATTAAGTATTAAGATTGTTGAGCCTCCTCGTCTATGAGAGGCATCCCAAATCAGTGTCCGCGTTTGCGATTCATCAAAGGGCATATGCCACCTACGAGAGACCTCCAGGCTTCTTTCTCCTGTGTCAGCTTCTTTAGGATCTTCAGGTCATGGTCTATTCTCTTGATGTCTGCCTCCAATTCTCGGCGCCAAGTGTCGGCCTCTTTCCCGCTTACCCTGGGGGTTCCATTTTAGGGCTTGCCTAGATGTATAACAAGGAGGTCTACTTAGTGTATGACCACTCCACCTCAATCGCTTCTGAAGGATCTCTTCCTCAATTGGCTTCTGTTTTGTTCGTTGCCATAGCTACGGGTTGCTGATTTTGTTAGGCCAGTGAATTCTGAGAATCCTTCCTAGATAATTAATATATATAAACACCCAGTGGTGTGGTTCTGTAACGTAACGCTACGCTGAGGAGCGATGTACGACAGTCTACAGCAGTTAGTTTAGTTGAAAAATCGTGTTTTGATGAGCGCTGTAAAAATATTTAATATGATGACGTCATTGTTTGGTGTGCATCGGTACGCAAAATACAACCCCTATTATTATTATTAAATAAATACTTTGCGTACATTTCATAAAGTTTAATAATTCGTATTTATCAAAAAAGGACAAGTTAGTTGGTCTTTAAAAAAAAGGTTGGCGCCGTAGGCGCCCAAAAAA
>MUZC01002511.1:105262-125289 GCA_002072015.1 Radix auricularia
ATACATAATTTTAAATTTTTTGTCACCTTGTAACACTGTAAGATCAGCACTGTCCCTCCCCTCAAGGGAGGTATTTTTATTTCTTTACCACATGAAAAAAAAGTTTGTATAACAGATAAACAGCTAAGTGGGGATCAATGTTCCCTCTAAGGTTTGCCGGTTGTTGTGCTAAATATAAAAAAAACACATGTTCAAAGTTTAACAGTGTACAATTTTTTTTGCAGGCTTGTCCATGGGACATATTTTTCTGTCCCATCCCATCCCATCCCATGGCAATTTTTGCCTGTCCCATCCCATCCCATCCCATCCCATGGGATTACTATTATAATATTAATATTTAATATGGAATATATTTAAAATAAAAGTTTTAAAATTTTGAAAGTTTAGGTTTAGTGTCTACTAAATAGGACTACATATACAAAAAGACATGCAAAACGACAAAATTTACTAACCTTATGACAATTCATTATCATTCTGACACTCTCATTTTATTATTTTAAATACATGGGAAATACAAATATGTGCTGTCCCATCCCATCCCATCCCATCCCATGGGACGTTTCCCATGGGAATAACATTCCTATGGACAAACCTGATTTTTTATGTTCAAATTTTTGACATCTCACAAAAATACATGCACAAATTGGACCGATATACATTAAGTGGCACATTTCTTTATCAAAATAATATATTAGATTATATTAAAATAAAATTAATGTATAAATCAACCAAATGACAACATACCCATAAGCCGCTAATCTATTCTGGGTGAACTCTGGCTTCTGTCTTTCAACGAGATCCATATTTTATAGACTTTGTCAAGGTTGATCCGATGTCATTCATTCTGACAAGATTTAATCCTCATAAGCAAGTCTAAATCTAACTCTTCCAACCTATTTCTATATTTTACTTTGATAGAATTCATTAGGCTAAATCCACATTCGCAATCAGCGCTCGATGCAAGAAATGTGGCACAAATATCCAACAGGATGACAAAGTCGCTGAACTATTTTTCAGTCATGGCAAACTGAATGATGAATCCCCTTGTCGAAAGTCTGCATCAACCCACATTTTATTTTTTTCCGCTAGCACTAATCATAAATTTAAATTGCGATACTGTTTCTGCAAAATGTCTTCATAGCTTTTAAAGAATGCTTTTTATTTAGAAACTAGGGCACCAAGTTCTTCTTGTCAGAAATTAAAATTTGACGTGTCGACTAACGCTTACAACATATACGCCATAGCATCAAGTCGATTTAAAAAAAAAGATAGTCCACGTGCCAACTCAGACATTCAACGAATTTGAGAATGGGACTATGTTTTCACCCTTACAACCTGAAAACATTTTAGCGACCTCTACAGACCAATGAAAATCGTCACCAAGGTGCTCATGTCCTCTTAGGTTATTGATCCTTCATTTTACAAACTGGTATGCCTTCACGGTCGTTAGATTTTTTTCCTTTGTAGCAGCCTGCTTAATTTGGAAAATTATCCAACTACTTCATGAATGACACTACGGAACAATATTTATTGACTATGAATATGGGTCATTATACAAACTGACCAGCTCTTCACAGTATTCAGTCTGTACTTGTATGTTTCTCAACAATTTGAGCAACAATGCGTGTAAAGCAAAGTACTGTGAAAGCCATCTGATTTCTGTGTCGTCTAAAAAAAATCCTTCTCCAGGTGTCCAGCGCAAACTGAGTTGTCATTTGAAAGCCCTCCTTTCAACACACTATCACCCCAAAAACAACTCCCATTGTTTTGATTAAAATATCACACGGCTTGTTCGTGACATCAAAGTCTTTTTTGTAAGTTGTCGGCGAGTGATATTAAAGTATTTTTCTGCTTCAATGCTAGTCACCAATATCAATTATTTTTTAAAGGGAGTGTTTGATGTTTTCCTTGTATTAACTTTAGACGAATGAGTTGAATTATGTTGTTAGTGTCTGTTTGCTGTATGTTAGAAATGGAAGATACATTCTGGACATTTAAACTTGTTTTCATAATTGGATTTTAACAAAAGCTGCGACTGTGTCCCAGGTAGAATAAGAGATAAAATTGCTACTAACTTTTCTGGCAAAGGCGCAGAAATTCTAATTTTTCCCTATTGAAATTTGCGGCATGATAACTCAAAACTGCTGCGCGGAATCTGCAAGATAGTTGCGCGGCCGTGCAGCTTGAAAGGAACATTGGTAAGGATGGCAACTACGAACCGGAGGACTACCTATACATAAACATGCATATCTATGCTTGCACGCCTTAAAAAATATAAATTTTTAAAAAATTAACTCAAAGACATTGAATTCATAATTTTCCTCTAAAAATAACAACAAAACCCATCTTTTGATTTTTTAAAATAGAAAGATCGTATTCTTCGCCCCCACCCCTCTGACGTGGAGGGAAGAGGGAGTGGGATCCGTCCATGATGTCAATACTTCAAAGCTCAGTTTTTAAAAAAATATCTTTTAAAACAGAAAACACTGCTTTTTTAAAAAAAAATCTCTCTGGTGCGGCTGTTCCTTTTCTTTTTTTTTCTTTTTTTTAAATTTTGTTTGTTTGTCGGGACAGTTTTATTATTGTCAGTTAACTGATAAAAAGGGGGAGTGGGATTCGTCCATAAAGTCAATAAAAAGTTTCGGCGTTTAACGTATTTTTATTGTGTTTCTTAATTCCTTTCTATATAAAAAAATGTGTATCTTTTTTTCTGACATGAAATGTAACACAGTAAAACTTTATTCTTTGGTGTCACCCCCCTAATGTTGTCACCCGGGGCGGCCCCCCCCCTAGCGACGCCACTGCACATACCCACGCTACGCCGCTGGGGATGGTGGGCGCAAATTTGGGTTCTGCCCCGGTAGGCAAACACACGCTACGCCGCTGAGTCAGGCTATAAAGATTTAATCTATTATTAAAATTAAGTGTCACTCCAATTAACTTTTTCTTATAATGTATTCGATTTTGCAAAGTTATATTTAAAATAATAAACTTGAAACTATTAGTAATTTTGTCAGTGGTCACCAAGGACCACATTCTATCGCATCTAAATAATTTCGCCTGAACGTGAATTTGACATACGGAAAAGAAAATAACTAAGATAATTTAAAGGAATGAATCACTATATATCGACGATTATCGCGTACAAGGCAGCTCTTGAGTGTTGAAAAATTATTAGAGATGGCTAAATAAACAAGAAATATCACCCAGGATATGTGTGCATACCGATAACCAGCCCCTTACCTTAACAGATACAGAATTAACTTAAGAAACAACTATTTTATTCAAAATATAAGAATTTTTTTTTTTCTGGAAAAAAAAAAGGGGGGGGGGGTCGTCTGTAGATGTACGTTTACCATAGTCAAATACTGTCACTGTCTTTAATTGTAGAGCTAGGAAGGACATTTTACAAAATTTCCCAAGCGGGGAATCGATCCCCGGCCGTCGCGGTGAGAGGGCGAAATCCTAACCACTAGAACACATGGGATGAACGAGACATGGTGAATTTGACAAAGCCACAAGAAAACAGTTAAGATAATTTAAGCAAACAAATCAGTTTTTATTGACGATTATCGCGTACAAAGCAAAGCGGCTCTTGATTTTTAAAAATTAATTTATGAGATGGCGAAAAACAAGAAATAACACCCAATATAGTTGTGTTTACCTATGGCCACCACCACCTACCCCTGACACACACAAAATTAAGTATCTAAGTCTAAGTTGCCGTCCATAAATGGCGTCATGCGATTTTTATCACCCTTTTCCCATTGTCAAAAAACTTTTCTTCACAATATGACGTCACAAAGCTCTAATTGCCACCCTCCAACCCCTCTAATTTCCACGTTTCAATTAACATTTTTGTCATAGAAGTAATCAAGTGGTCCTTATATTTCAAGTAGCGCATTTTGTTTTCTTAAACTCCGCCCCGCCCCCTTGTCTTACTAATGTCTTCTTCTTAGATATACAGACGCTCCTTCTATGCAGAAGATAATTGCGTCCACAGACCATGAGAGATGATCTGTTGGCAAGTGATGCAGCGGTGACAGGCCACGGCTATAGGGGTTCCACGCATTACCCCAGCCGCCTAACTATTATCTAGTTAGGTACTCATTCGGAGCTGGGTGACTCGGGGACTCCTCAGGCCCCGAAAACAAATCCTCACCTTCGTGTGGATTCGAACTCGTGACCATCAGTATGACAGTCGAGAGCGCTAGCTCTCGACCACCACGTCCCACGTTACCCTTCTTCGCCCCCCACCCACAGGTGCGTGACATCGTGTATGCACGGCCCCTTCATGCATTGAAGACAATAAAATTAGAATTTTCTATTACAAGTACTTCTATTGTATTTTTTTCAATAAATTCGACGTGAAAAACACACTGTTTCATTTAAATACGTATTTACTGTAAGGCACAAAGGCGTCACTAGGGTTGGTGTCACCCGGGGCGGTAGCTCATGGTGTCACCCGGGGCGGTAGCTTTTGGTGTCACCCCCTCACGATTTAACCCATAGAACTCCTCCGAGTTTTCCAGTGCTAAATAACGGGAATATATAGAATTTTACAGTCTGGTGTCACCCCCCCCTGATGGTGTCACCCGGGGCGGTCTGCCCCCACCGCACCCCCTAGCGACGCCACTGTTTTGAACAGTTTCATTTTCTTTTTGAGCAACTCACAAAGCCCCCACTAATAGATGCTCACCTCGAGTTAAAATACCATATATTTGTGTATAAATAAAGAAATAAATTTAAAAAGAAACTTTAATTTTAAAAAAGACGTTTGTTTCGGGTTCTAAAAAAACTTCAAGGAGAAAACAAACAGAAACAAGTAAAAACTTCTAAGGGTAAATCTAGTCTGGTTCAGGAACTTTACCCTGCCACATGAACATGAGAGAAATTTAATTTCAAGACACTTCACTGCATTCTAGTGTTTTCATAAGCTCTGTAGAATCTAAGTCATTTTTATTTGTATGTTCTATTCTTGACAAAAGCTTTAATTTTGATCTCTTTTGCTGACCAAATTGTTGTAAAGTTTGTCGTACATTTGATTAAGTATTTTTTCCTTTTTCCACTTTTAGCTATTATTAAATCATAGAACTTGAAGATATGTTAATTAAACTTGATAAATTCAAATAAACAATACACAAATGAAAAACTATTTTAATTATTAAATAAGAGTTGAATGTTATAAATCCGCTATCCGTTTCATTGTTTGGACAATAGATTTTTAAAATTCTTTATCATGACATTGGTGGGTGGCTGTGCAGTACCATTTAACATTAATTTCAGCAGAGCAAATATTGCCATGCAAACTGTGATATGGTCTTTGTATGGCCGTTTAAAAAATTGTTAAATTTCTGTGACAGTGTGGAATTAATCAGAGTATTTATTTATTTTTTTTAAAAATAGACAAATTAAATCTTTAACAACAAAAACACGAATTATTTAGAAATATTCAATAAAAATACAACTTACCTCTGTTAAGCAAAAATCCTAAGAGTTTTGAAAATTGTATCACTTTTTTTTGGAAGAAAAGAAACCTTATTACTTTGTTACGTTTTCGTCCAAGAAAGCCCTAAAACGAAGTAACTAGTACCTTCCGAAAATAAGTTGTCCCCCAGTCTGATATACATCAATATCTTGAGGAATTCTTCTACAGTTTAATTACTAGTAATCACTTCACACCATACGCCCCTCTGGCACAATCGAGGTGAAAAAAATAAACGACTAGAAAAAAAAAAACATGGCCTGAGGATTGACTGGAGAGGTCTATGGCGAGACAGGCGAACCCCATCAGGCAGATGGCCCGGCTTGGCAACGCCGTAGTCAAGGGATGGAACTGCCGTTGACGCCGGCCTGCATTGTTGGTCTCCCGTCTTGACTACAATTTATTACTGCGATGTGTGTGTCTGATAATCGGCTGAACCTAGGGGGGTCTGCGTCTGCGTTACAAGAGCTGAGAAAATCGTCGATTGAACGAGATCTCAAAAGTTTTAAGTGTTTTACTCCATGATAAACAAAAATTACAAACTTATACTCCATGTTTGTTCAATGGCAGATATCTTCGCGGCAGCGCAACCAAGCAGCTTAAGGTTAAAGGAAACATCGCCTTAAAAGTGCAATCTGCTAACAGTTTTTAAAAAAAGACAGACAAGCGTTGAAAACAGATTAAACGTGCTGAGATCATATAAATAAACACGAAACACAAATCGTCACACAAAATAAAGTTTAAATTAAGAGTTATTAGTGTTTCAAACGTGTTAAACTAGGGAGGGGGTGTATCCTTAAATGACGTCACTCACCTGGAGGGTTGAAGGGGGTCACACAAATGTGGGATGGCGAAGCCCTCCGACACCCACCCTCCACTACACCACTGCTTAGAGGAGAGAAAAGTATGTGCAATGCTTATATCTTAGATTGAAAGCATTGTAAATAATTCCGTTTTAGTTTAGGGTTGAATACAGTTCAGCGCGTAACAGATTAATACATAATTATGTACTAAAACAAGTAAAAATTGAGGTGTTATTAAGACGACAGTTATATAATACTCTTGTATGCGGATGTACTTCTATATGGAGCTGAAACATGGCGGATTACAGCAGCCGTTTCGAAAAAGCTTCAAGCATTTATAAACACATGTCTCAGAACAATTCTCCGAATCCGTTGGCCCAATATCATCACCAACGAAGACCTCTGGCAACGTACACAACAAGAGCCAGTGGAAGAACTAATACGTCAGCGCAGATGGAGATGGATTGGCCACACCCTCAGAAAGCCTACATCCAGCATTGTGAGACAAGCCCTCACTTGGAACCCCCAGGGCAAGAGAAAAAGAGGTCGACCCAAAATGACATGGAGAAGGGAACTGGAGACAGACTCCAAAAAGAGTGGGCACAGCTGGGGACAGCTAGAGAGATTGGCACAGGACCGGGATGCCTGGAGAGTCTTTGTTCGTGGCCTATGCCCCAGATGGGACGACAGGCAGTGATGATGATGATGATGCGGATGTACATTTTTTAAATCACACAAACTTAGCAACAAACGTTAGTCAGATTTATGAAACTGATATTTAAACCAAGAACCTTTACATGTAATCAATATTTGATTTGGAATCGCTTTCAAATGTTTTAACTTTCTGGAAATTTCTTTGGCAGTCTTATTTTTCCAAACACTGATGTTTCGGACCCCCAAACAAAATGATAAAAAAGTCGAAAATTGAATTTTTTACTTCGTTTTGCTTCTATTTCAGCAAGTTATGTATTCTTGCAAATCAATAAGCTTCCAGTTTAGTTCATGGAAAATCCTTTTGACTGCCATAACACACATTCTGGAGCAGAGGAATGACACATTTTGCTGTTAAAATACAAAAATATCTTAAAAAGATGTCACTTTATGGCTAAAATTTATTTTGGGGGAAATCAATGTTGACATCTGTGAGGTCTGTCACCCGCAATTCTTTTAACAAAATTGAACTTGAGAAACGTTTTCTTCTTCCATCTGTTCTCTAGATATTGACAGCTTGCTCAGAAACCGTTTGGTGATTCAGAATATTTTCAAAGAGGAAATTATCCTTTCCCTTTACATTTAAGTTAACTTTATTCTGAATTGGATATGATGTTCCCCAAAAACAATATTATGCGTCTTTTCTAATCATAAATTATGTTCTAAAAATCGACAGCATGATCAAACATAGAATATACTTATCGTATTTTCACCTTCCCCTGTATGATGTTTAACTACTTATTTGACGTGTTACACTTAGACTTCGTATTTTTCAATTTATCTTCAAGCCGGTCAATTGGGTCAAACTCTTACTGCTGGTTATAAAATAATTGAATCGTTGTCTCTCTTTCATAGGATCCATAAATACTATTTTTCCCTCTCGCTCACTCTCACTGTCTCACAATCTCTTGCTCTTTAGCTTGTTTATTTTTTCTCTCTCTCTTAATTTCTGTCACCCTTGAAGTTAACCTTTTCTCACTCCTCTCTTAATCTCTATATGCCATTCTCTCTCTTTATCTCTCTTGCTTTATTTCTCTCTCTCTCTCTTTCTCTCTCTCTCTCTCTCTATCCTCCCTCATCCTGTTAGCACACTGTTGCCTAATTTACAGAATCACTGTAGTAACCTCGTGCCTTCTTTCTCCGCATACCAATCCTCCAATCAGACAGCCTTGACGTCAAAGTAATACACAGCGAGGATGTTACAAGAAATTTCCAATAATTCAATCACCGAGCCAGTGTAACCCCTTTGGATAATTTTAAAATTCTGGTTCTAATTTTTTACTTGTACTCAGGCTTCATTAGAAATTTTAAGCAGATCCTCATGTAGGCTGAGATAATCTTGTAGTTGAGTACTGATGGCGACGGTCAAGATGGGCATGGTCCCCATGATTTTGACGGCCAACAGCCAGGAGCGGCGTTAGAGGGTGGCAACTGGGGCGACTGCCCCAGGCCCCGCGCTTAGGTAGGCCCCGCGTTTCGGTCCTGAACATGTCTCGTCCTGGTTAATAGCCTATACATGTAGAACCAAAGAGTGGATGGTAGAACGTATGCTGGAAACGATTGTAAAGAAACGAAAGAGGCACTCTTGTAATCCTTTTTGAAGGTCAAATTCAGGTATTAAAATTACACAATAATCAAGATATTTCATATTTTTAAATACCATAGCATACTGGTGCTTAGCGATCTTTACTAGTACTCTGGCCCCGCGGGGTCATTGCTGGCACTAGGCCCCGCACTTACCTAACGCCGCCACTGCCAACAGCCTTAAAGAACTGTTTATTGTTTAACGACAACCTAGAAGAACAATAGCACAATAATATTTAGTAAACATTTCTTTTTACCGGCCCACCAACAAGCTAACTGATTGTCCTTTCAGTGTAGAAATGTCGTTGTTGTAACCTAGCAAGACCCTCTGAGACCTTGAATGATCTTTTAAACCTATAGAATAATAGTTACGCAATTTTCTACTCAGCCCAAATGTTTCTTTATGCAGAGCAAAATAATGATCAGTTTTGTTAAGCCGGTTTCCAACTTTTGCCGCTCAACATTTTCTTCAATTTTTCCAATTAGAAATTCTCAGTTGCAGTTGAAAAATAAATCTCGTACAAAAAGTGAACGTCTTATCACATTTAATTCATGGCAAAACGTGGTTCAAGTACGTTTTAAAGTAGGCATGCAATTGTGATGTTGACTTTTAATCTTCATGTAAAGATCCATCATCTTTAATTTGAAATCTTTATCGTTTTCCTTTTTTTTAAAACAAGTGTTTATAGGACTCTTTGTTTTGAACGAGAGACGGGACGGGGCGTAGTTGACAAAAACATACTTATAGTGCCCCTACTCTTATTCCTTAAAAGGCAACTTGAGTTGGTGATTCTAATTATGATGTACAGCTTACTATCGCGATCGTGTGGCTTCAGTTGTTTAGCGATCGTTAAGGCTTCTCTAATGTTTTTTTTTAGCACAAACTGACACGTGACACGTGATCAGCAATTCGCTCACAGCTTTGTTAGTGTTTTATGTATGTACCATGCTATGACGTTACAAGATGCTGGGTCAGTCTGTACGACATTACCTGCTAAGTTATACTTATATTATTTTGCTTTTATAGAAAATCAGGATTGCGCTAAAATGTTTGGTGGCGATGTAAAAAAAAAGTTGTAAATAAATTTTAATTTTGTGACCTGTCCTTTTAGTAAAATTTCAATGTTTGGGACGAAAGATGGTTAAACATTTTTTGTTGATTGCGGCCAAAGATTTATTGTTAAGGTATTACTGATTTTGACGAAAGATTAGAAATAAACAAAAGATACTTCAGCGTAACCATTTAGTAATCATGTTTCAAGTCTGGAAAATGACATTCAAAATTGTATTTGTTTATTCCCACCCCCTCCCCCGAACTTTCTTCTTCACACATTTTCAGGCCAACGATATCAAAAAGACGATAACTAAAAAACGTCTGTATTTTGTTAAACATAATGATCATCAGAAATAAATACCCAATGATATGTATGACAAATGCCAAATCAGAATAATACCAAATCTTTATTTACGATGCTTTCAGGTAGAAGTTCACTCTACGGGGTTGTCATTATTAACGGGAAATCTAATAATATACTCTATTTATAACCGCTGCGGTGCCGAAAGGACAAGAAGTTAATATTTATTCATTACTATTACAGGGAATGGGCTCATTGAAAGTGACAAAAACTTGTTCAAAACCTTAATTGTGTAGAATTTTAAATAAAAATACAAGGGTTATATTATTTGATACGAGCAACAAAGCCCGTCTAAGGACTGCCACCGTCGTTTCGGTGGCATGTTGTACCTCTCCTCCAACAGCCGTCTCGACCGGCCATAAATGTGCCTCACGTCAAAATACTATTTAATATAGTTATAATAAATAACAGTAAAAACAAAGTTTTTGACTATAAATCCCATCGCGTACCGCTCAAAATAAAGTCTAGGAAAAAAAACCTGTAAAAAATATAAAAAAATCTCGCTCTAAACGTCCGCGTACACTTGTTCAGTTTTTAAATGTGATTTAATTTTTCTGATTGTCTGTGGAAGTCTTTAGGAGTTGAGGGACTAATCGCTATCTATGACCGGACAGAATATTGCCTTTCATTACATAGGATATTTTGTTTTGTTTTGTTTTTGTTGTGGCTTCCTATTATGTCTCGTAAGACGACGGAATTTTCTGTGCTCCTGTGGGATTTACGCACATGATCTTGCAGCTTCTGCTGTGGCTGTACAAGACCACTCGTGAATGGCAGCCTTTGCTGAACTTCTCACAGTGAAAGGTAGTGCTAGTGGTTGGCTGAATTGCTCTGCTTTTCCTCTTTAGGCGAATTTCGTCTGCGACCTGTTGCAGGTATTTTTCCCCTGCTTCTAGCCCAGCAGTCAATGCCTCTCTCCAACTGCACCTGTCCCCAGCGAGTTCCTCCCAGCTATTTATGTCAATGCCAATAGCTTTGAGGTCTCTCTTGCACACATCTTTGTAACGGAGGTGAGGCCGGCCAGTGGTCCTCTTTCCTTTGGCTAGCTCAGAATAGAGGATTTCCTTTGGGATTCTGCCATCCTCCAATCTGCGCACATGTCCCAACCACCTAAGCCGAGGCTGGCGAAGAAGAGTTGTCATGCTTTGGATTTTCGCCCGTTGTAGCACTTCGTTGTTGGTGTGATGGTCCTGCCAGGTGATTCCCAGGATGCGCCGGAGACAGCGCATGTGGAAAGCACTCAATCTCCTTTCTTGTCTGGAGTATAGGGTCCAGGATTCACTGGCATAAAGGAGGGGGGTTAGCACACATGCACTGTAAACAGCACCTTTTGTATTGATGGTCAGCTTTTTGTTGCTCCATACTCTTTTTGAGAGCCTGGCCAGAGTTGTAGAGGCCTTGCCGATCCTTACGTCTAGGTCTAAATCAAGGGACAGGTTGTTGGTGATGTTGGATCCAAGGTATATAAAGCGTTCCACGGCCTCAAGTTGGCAGCCATCGATGGTGATGTTGGATGGGTCAGCGTCTTGGGCCTTCACGTTGGTCTTTTTGAGGCTGATGGTTAGTCCGAAGTCCCTGACGGCCTTGGCAAAGCGGTCTATCAGGCTTTGCAAATCAGCTACGTTGTGAGTTGCAATGGCAGCATCGTCTGCAAAAAGCATGTCCCTGATGACCGTTTCTCGGATCTCCGTCTTTGCCTTCAGCCTGGCCAGATTAAATAGTTTACCATCAGAACGTGTATAAAAATAGATCCCCTCTGTTGAGGATCCAAAGGCATGTTTCAACCGGCAGGCAAAAAAGATGCCAAAGAGTGTCGGGGCGAGGACGCAGCCCTGTTTGACTCCACTGAGGATATCAAATTGAGGGGAAGTTGAACCGTCATACTGCACCGTGCCTTTCATACCATTGTGGAATGACTGTATAATGTTAAGCAGCTTTGGTGGGCAGCCAACTTTTGCCAATACTGTAAACAGACCATCTCTGCTGACCAGGTCAAAAGCCTTTGTTAAATCAATGAAGGCCAGGTAAAGGGGCATGTGTTGCTCTCGGCACTTTTCTTGAAATTGTCTTAAAGAAAAGATCATGTCGATTGTTAACCTTTCTGCCCGGAAAACGCACTGTGATTCAGGATATACTCTTTCAGCAAGTCTTTGCAGTTTAGTTAAAACAACGCGTGCAAAGTCTTTACCCACGATGCTAAGGAGAGAAATGCCTCTGTAGTTGTTACAGTCACTTCTGTCTCCTTTATTTTTATACAGCGTGAAAATATTGGCATTTCTCATATCCTCTGGTACAGCTCCTTCTTCCCAGCACTGACAGAGGAGGCCATGCAGGTGTTCCAGCAATACACTGCTGCCGCACTTGATGATCTCAGGTGTTATTCCGTCTTGACCGGGGGCCTTGGCTATTGGTAATCGCTCAATAGCTTCTTTTAGTTCTGCTAGGGTGGGTATGTCGTCCAGTTCTGCCATGAGGGGGAAGCTTTTGATGGCATCGATGGCATCTTGGGTTACATGATTTTGTTGGGAGTAAAGTTCTGAATAGTGCTCCACCCATCTGTCCATCTGTTTAACCCTGTCACGGATTATTTCTCCAGTTGAGGACTTCAGTGAGGATATGACTTTCTTAGAAGGCCCCAAGGCTTTTTTAATGCCGTCATACATCCCCCTAACATTACCGGTGTCGGCCGCAAGCTGGATGCTCTGACAGAGTTGGAGCCAGTAGTCATTTGCGCATTGCCTAGCTAATCTCTGAACATTGCTCCTGGCTGATCTGTACGCCTGCAGTGTCTTTGGGTTTGGGGAGTGCCTGTATTTTTGGTGGGCACTTCGTCTTTCTTCTACGGCAGGGGTGAGTGTGGCAGAGTTGGCCTCAAGCCAGTCATTGTTTTGCTTCCTTTTTCTTCCGAAGGTCTGCATGGCTGTGCTGTGGATGGTCAGTCTGAGATGTTCCTACTTTTCATTGGTGCTGTTGCCTGGCAGGTCAGAGTTTAGTGAGTTGGAGAGAGCTTCTATGAACTCGGCTTTCCTGTCTGGGTGAGAAGTCTTACTCACATCAATGCGGGGTCTGCCTACTAGTCTGGATCGGTGAGATTTCTTGGGCAGTAATCTCAGCTTGCAACATACCAGTGAGTGATCTGTGTCGCAGTCGGCACTGTGAAAAGTTCTAGTGAGGAGGACATGTTTCAGTGCAGAACGCCTGGTAATAATTAGGTCCAGCTGGTGCCAGTACTTAGAGCGGGGGTGTCTCCAGGACACTCTATGTTGCGGCTTTGTCTGAAAGAAAGTATTAGTGATGCATAGATCGTGGTAAGAGCATAGTACCAAGAGTCTCTGTCCGTTTTCGTTCAGTCTTCCTGTGCCAAATCTTCCCAGACAAGAGGGCCATGAGGTGTAGTCTGCACCCACTCTAGCGTTAAAGTCACCCAGCAGTATCACGTGCTCATCTTTGGATATCGAGCTTAACAGTGAGTCCAACTGGTTGTAGAACTCATCTTTCGTCTGCATGGTTAAATTGAGCGTGGGAGCATATGCACTAATTAGGTAGGCGGGCCCTGTTTTGGTGTGTAGGCGAAGTGTGAGAAGCCTTTCAGTTCCCTTTTGGCACAGTGCTACCATATACAAGAGGGTGTTTCGGACAGCAAATCCAACTCCATGCTCTCTGGCTTCTTCCTCACCTTTGCCCTGCCAGAAGAACGTGTAGTCCTTTTCTCTTAGTGAACCAGAACCTGACAGCCGTGTCTCTTGTAAGGTGGCTATGTCTACATGCAGTCTTGCCAGTTCGTTGTTTTTTTATAGATGTTTTCCTGGCATCGCTGATATCGTTAAGGTCGTCTGACATCCCGGGTGTCATCGTCCGTACATTCCAGGTCCCCAGCTTGAGGAATGGGGTTTTCCTTTTTGCTTTTTTATTTATATTGGTAGGTGCATGAGACTACAGTCTACTTGTCAGGCTCGTGTGCACCTTAAGCCCTACACACCCAGTAGGGCAGGCAGACTGTGGAGGGACAGCACCTTATTGACTGGGGGCTGCCCAGCTTAAGGCGGCGGTAGCTGTCCAATGAGATATAGATATCTCTCCCACCGTCAGAAGCAGTCCCTGGCGCCAGCTGTACGCCAATTGAGCGGGTGGCTTATAACCGGTGACTACTACTTCCCGTGTTGTATCGACTCTGTGAGGCGAAGCTGGAGTGTCCTCTCCAGGGCACAGGCCTGGGCAGGTGGTGTGGAGAGTCAGCTGTTGCCCGTGCAGCAGACTCCCTCTCTCCACGCAGAGAGGCAGAGCCAGTACATCTTGGTGTCAACTACGCCGCAGGAATTGCCAGAGAGACGTTGTAAGCAACGCCAGGCTGCCTTCGGGATCCCGGCTCCTGATTTGTGATCGAGGTTTACTCCCCTAGTCTTTCTCATGAGTGAGTATGGCCGCAAGGCAGCGGAGGTTTGGAGTCAGAGTTTTCCTTCTCCTAGATGGGCTTCAAGGGCTGTCAAGCTCCCTCACCCCAAGAAATGATCCAATGTTTTGCGCCTCTACCCGCCTCTGGCAGCCAAATCCAGCTCCTGGCCTTAACGTGTGGCTTGCCAAACAAGCCCGGCGAAGCCTGTTCCAAACTAACAGGAGAAGGGGTGCAAGGCGGACCACTGGCGCCTCAAAACCAGTTGCTTCGGGCAGATGAGGCTCGTCAGATTTAGATGGCCACTCATCTAAGAGAAGGAAAACTCTGACTCCAAACCTCCGCTGCCTTGCGGCCATACTCACATAGGATATTATAGTATGGGAAATAGGACGTCTTTGCGAGAGTCTATTTAATTTAAATTTAATATGTATATGAATCAGTGACTATACTATATTATACTTTTTAGTTCATTCGCTCATTTGTCCGTGAATTTTATTAATTCCTACTATTTACTTCTAATACTAATGATATAATTATTATTAAAGTCATAATCTTAGTGTACTTTTACTAATAAATACTTAGACAGATATATTTTTTATGAAGCAAGACAAACAATTGATATTAAATAAAAGTTTGCTAGGTCTAGTACTAGTGTTTACGGGTCCGACTACCGAACGACCGTTTAAAAAAAATCTTTTAGGCTTATTTATTGAAATTTATGGTTAAAATATAAGGTTATATTATGTGATATATTATGTGAAATGGAACGTCCTTGCGAGTATGAATTAGTGACTCTACTCTAGTCTATAGTTCTAGTTCATGGGCTCGTTTGTCCGGGAATGTTATTCTTTCATACTATATAATACTAATATCAATCATGTAATTATAATTAAAGTTAGTCATAATGTTACTGTAAGTTATTTACAAATAAATACTAAGGCATATATTTTATAAGGACCAAGGAAAGCAATCAATATTAAAATAATTATATGTTAATAATTGTCTACTATTACGCTAGGACTAGTTTTTACTGTATTCGGCATGGGTTCAAAATAGTGACTGTCAAAACAGGGACCGTCATAATAGCGACTTCAAAATAATGACTGTATCAAAATAGCGACTGTATCAAAACAACGACTTCCCCTCATAGCGAGTCTGATTGTTAGTTCGTAGCAGTCCTGCATCTTGTCGAGCTTTCAAACTCCACATATGTATAGGAAATAACGTCTGTCTTCTATCTCCACGTCTGTTTCTCCGCCCTACATAGTTATACTCGAAGTAATTCACACAAGGCATTATTTCTGGAGGGTATTCGCCACCAGTTCTTTAAATGCATTGCTTACTTAATCCACAAGAAGAAAGGCAAGAGCAAGGAGCATTTTATATTGCATCGGAACATGTTCCTCTTGCACATACAACTGTTGTAATCCGTTTTCTTGAATCTATCTCCAAAGCGTTTCTCCCAAGTGAAAATAACAGCCGTAGATGTGTGTTTGAGGAAATGCTTCAATAAGTGCAGCTTAATTTTATAGTGTCCCTTCTCTAAAAAATCCTACATTAGTTAACATGTCATCCCTTTCTAGAATTTATAAACTCCATCGTAGGCTAGACACAGTCAGTTTTTCAAACATTATCACAAGTAACAGATAAAGTCGCTATTTTGAAGTCGCTATTATGACGGTCGCTATTTTTCCCGGGTCACAACTATCTAACCACCGCTTACACTCATCTTTAAACATGTTTAGGCTTACTTATTCAATTTTCAAGTCTTCTGCATTTTCATAATTTATTCACCTGCAAAACTCAGAGTAAAGAAATATATTTTTGCACAAAAAAAAAAAAAAAAAAGATCACCTAGGATCGTTTTTAAGTGATATCAGTGTATCGAAATGTTTGGCCTGAATCTAAAAATACCCCAATGACCGAATGAGTTATGACGTTTACCGGTCTTAGCAATGACAACCCTTATTATCTCTCATATACAACAGCTTTTTTTATTGGAAACTTCTTGTAGTATAAAATGCCACATAAACACGCCTTGATATCTTTCTGTATGAGTTATCATCTCTAGAAATATCGGCAGTGGTTGTATTTGATATCTTCTTGCTATAAATAAAATGTTTAATTATATTCGCTGTGATCTGAATTACACGGTTTTTTAAGATCATTGGTATCTGTTAATATAAACAGCATTATGTTTAAAACCCAATATGGTAAAAATTCGGAGTCATCTCTAAATATAACCACAAAATTTTTTTTTTCTTTTTTTTTTTAAAAATTTTTAAAGAAAAAAAATAAGTGGGGGTGGGGGGAGGGGTAAAATTGTTGTCTAGACCTCTTGCTGTCAAACTACTTTCTCGAGATTCATTCATAAAATTCTAACAATCGTTAGCAGCTTTTGGAACAGCTAATCCAAACATCGCACGGAATTATTACATATTACAATAAACAGCCTAGTGTGAGCCAAGAGTACAGCGGAGGAAGAAAAAATAGTTCCGTGAGTGGAAAAACACAAAATTAATGTGCAGATTCGGAAATCAGCTAGCTGTCGGGGGGGGGGGGGGAATACCGAATCCATTATTTTTTTAAATATAACGGCAATATTATTTCCGGCCTCAGCTCATTCAAAGATGTCCAATTTCCAATGGCGTCATTTCACGACATTGGTCTTGAGTTAGGGGGCATGTTGGCCATTTTTATTTATTTATTGATCATTCGAATGAGTTGGTTGTACCCATGAACTCTCCTATATATTAATTCAGCCTTGAGAAACCTCTTTAAAAGAGGGATTTACAAGACCATTCATATTATTTGTTTTTGTTCTATACATTTTTATAACTCTTATAATTTCTTTAAATTGTATGACATTACTTATTTCCTTTTTATTCGTACTTATAACAACCATGAGGTACAGTGTTTAAGAGTTCCACAAATCCTATAGTATTAATAGGACTCGTTATTCGCCAGCTCGGTTCACCGTAAACATATCACCTCCTCACTCAACGACTGGAACTTTGATTCTTATTGCCAGTAATAGGAGGCCGCGTCGATGTGCATCTCGTGTTTCCATCAATTTCCAGGGAAAGTCGAGCACCAGACAACTTTCGAAAGAATTGGGGGGGGGGGGGGAANGTGGTAGAAGATCGGCAGGGGGGGGGGAGAGAGCAAGTGGGTGGGGGGGGGGGGGGGGGGGGGGGAGATCAAGAGTGTTTAGTGAGAGAGAGCCCTTAACTTTCGCTGGATGAGTCATACACATTCCACTGTAGGTTCTTTTTCCTTCTTAATATTTCAGTAATTTAATTTGTGAAGTTCGCAATTCTTTTAACAACTATACTATTTAAAATTATGACCCATTAAAAAAAAAAATAAATAAATGAAAGTCATTCCGATTCAGTGGCGATTTCGGTGTTGGCCATAAGGAAATAAATCCTTCCAAACAAAAGTTTTAAAAACTAATTTTTTATTTTAATTAAAAAAAAATAACAATAATAAAAAAAATTACAGCACTATTTTGAGAACATTTACAAAAGTTCGTATTGACAGATATTAATCTCGGCAGTGAGATTGGCTAAATTCTAATAATTTTAGATACATTAGCTAATTAAAGGACCATGCAATATAGAACTGGTAATCACTCAATGCTTCTTTACCTATTATCGTACTTTTACTAAATATTCAGGTAATCGAAACAAAAACACACAAAGTACTTATTTGTAGTTATTACAAATGGTAATTGTCATGGAATCCTTGTCATTGAATAAATTGAAAAATGCAATTAAATTTTAGGATTTAGAAAATAAAACTTTTACAAAGATGTTATGAACATAAAAACTAAAATGCTACCTTACTTTGCTAAGACCTTTTCTTTAATATGCATCTACTGTAAGGGACTAAACCACCAAAAAAGACATACATAAACTAGAACAAATTCAGTCAAGAAAAACACCTTACAAGTGAGTATTTAAACGTGACAAGAGTAATAATAATAATAATAATAATAATAATAAAATGATAATTTATATAGCGCTGTATCCCAGCAAGGAGCCGGGCTCACGGCGCTTTACATGGAAATAACAATACATATATTTAATAAAATATATGTTATCATCATACCCGTAACCATAGAGCATATAAAAAAGGTTAAAGTAGTAATGAGACACTAGTCAATTAAATCTTAAATAGAAATACACAACAAATTTAATTTTAAACAAAACAGGGATAAAAAATGCTTCCCATTTTGGATACAAATAATTTCTATTTACATGTCTTGGAAATTTGGGATTATTTCCTTTTTGGAAAAAATAAATAAAAATAATAAATAAATAAACAAATATTAATAATAAATTAATAAAAATTTAAAAAAAAACTATTAAAAAACTCTTAAGATTTAAAAAATCGATTGAAAATGTAAAACTTGACCTAAATCATGAATAAGCCTGGGATACAAATAATCCACTATACTGAGTCGTCTGTAGAGTATTAGAAAAGATAGATAATAGAAACATACTTAGTTTTTTTTTATTTATTATCATTAAGCCATGCCCTATAAATCCTAGAATCATGAACTGAAAATCTTGAAATCATTTTTAAAAATCTTAAATTCATGTTCTTTAAATCTCAAGGGCATGAATCTGACATCTTAAAAGCATGCCCCCAAAAATCTCAGAGTCATGAAATAGAAGAGACATGCGGTACAGATTGATTCTAGTACTCAACATCGAATTCACAAGTTTTCTGCCGCTGCCGGCTATGGTGGACACGGAGAAAGATAGATCTTCTAATTACAGATCCCTGGACTCGATTAAATGAATTAGACAGTGCGAGTTAGAGGCGCGGATCGCCGTAGACTTGTTAAGTCGGGGCCTGAAGGCATTGATGTTTTGTCGATTGTCTGGAAGCCGTATTGGAAACTTATCTTGTAGACCTTTTCCATAGCTTCTCAAGGGATTTGCGGAGAACTTATGTTTTTATACGACTTGGAGTTTATTCGAGGAGGGAGTATCAATATAACAAGCAATATGAACCACAGAGCAATAGAATGACTAACTGTCTGATGAACAGGGTGTTAAGAAATGATGTGGGCACATGCTGTGCAAAGGGTTTTAGGAACTCTTTCTACGTATATTACGAAAAAAAAGAGTTATTAACAACAAAGAAATTAACAAAATAGCTCATTTTCCAATTTTAGAAGTCTTTTGAAAGGAGACCTGATTGAGACGTTATAAAGAGTGTATTTTTCAATGAACTATTTTGTGTATGGCCTGGCACTGATAAATTTGAATGGGAGGACGTTTTTCAATGTTATTGTACTCGTAGCTTGTTGTTGACCCTCCTGTACTTTTAGATAATCGGATTAAGTGGATCAATTGGATTTCAGGTTCAAGATCGGTCGATGAAAACAGACGGTGTTCAGTCGTTTCGAGTGCTTTGTACTCAATGTGGATGTCAATGTGTTGAAGTAACTTTTTAAAGATGAACTCAGTAGTTGCTATTAATTTTCAGAAACACTGAAGGGATATTAAAACATTTATTCTATTGTATAAATACATTCCTTGGCATTAAAAATGGTACATTTCGGTGATTATACAATCGGTCAAAGATATAGTATGTATATATATATATATATATATATATAT
>MUZC01002511.1:129171-167722 GCA_002072015.1 Radix auricularia
TTTTTTATTATATAAATATATTCTTTCGCATTAAAGATGATATATTTCTGTTTTTAGACAATCGGTTAAATATATTTTATTTATATATATATATATATATATATATATATATTAGAGCCCCCGTCCTCCCGTTCAATTACTAAAAGATTAAAAAGTAAATGCAACGAGCAATACAGTTATAAATGGTACAGGATATGCAAGAAAAAATCTTCTTGCAGTGTTTACATTTTTCTACACCAATAACTTAAAGAACAACACGTCAATACCAGACACAACGCCTGAATTCATGGCACGCCTGTCTACGTCAGTACCAGATCTGTTTTCAGTTTCAAGCTATGCATCATTCAGTCTTAAATGTTTCATGTTTTATTTCACAAATAGCACTGCAGTCGGCTATGGCCATTAATTCGGACAACGGTCGATTCTCGTCACTACTGAAATTCTTTCGTTGTTTGTATCTATACTAATTCGGCAAAAGTTTCACTAAACATTTAACAGTATTAATCATGATGTCATAGTCAACACAAACAGCTGTCAGCTCAAACTGGAAATAAGGAATTTTGTAAAAATAAAAATAAAAAAAATAAAAATAAAAAAAAATATTGAATTTTATCTTATCTTATCTGTTACAGATGCTCCTTCTATAAAGAAGATTATTGCGTCCTACGTTTATTCATGTCTATTCCACTTTTATAGAGAAAGAGGGAGAGTGAGAGATAGAGAGAGAGAAAGAAGGATATATAGTGACAAAGAGAGTGAAAGAGAGAGAGAGAGAGGTAGTAAACCGGCTCAATGCATTTAGCATAATTCGCAACTTACCAAATATTCGAGACCTTAACAATTTAAAATTTTATTTAATCATAAAAAATTGTGTTCAGTACTTTCTTGTCTGAATTATAGATAGACTAATAAAAAAATATATATATTAATGTAAATGAGCTATGAAAATGTGTATGTCACGTAAACTCATTGCTCATGTCACATAAACTTTGTTGTAATTCTACCTGGTTTTATTGAATTACATTCTTGAAATTTTAAAATTTACGCAATCAAAGTTTACATTAATTCCGAATTTTCCTCTAAGCTTTAAATGGTATTTCTTTTTTACCAATACAAGTCCGGCTTTAATAATCAAGGTCATAGACCTTGCGCCATAAAATAATTCCTAAATGAATGAGCCAATATACAATGAGACTAAAGATGCTTATAGTCATTGAGACTAAAGATGTCTATATAAATTGCGACTAAAGATGACTATATACATTTAGACTATAAATGCCTATACACATTGAGACTATATATGCCTATACACATTGAAACTATATATGCCTATAGACATTGAGACTCTAGATGCCCATAGACATTGAGACTCTAGATGCATATAGACATTGAGACTCTAGATGCCCATAGACATTGAGACTCTAGCTGCCTATAGACATTGAGACTCTAGATGCCTATAGACATTGAGACTCTAGATGCCTATGGACATTGAGACTCTAGATGCCTATAGACATTGAGACTCTAGATGCATATATACATTGAGACTCTAGATGCATATAGGCATTGAGACTCTAGATGCCTATAGACATTGAGACTCTAGATGCCTATAGACATTGAGACTCTAGATGCATATACACATTGAGACTCTAGATGCCTAGAGACATTGAGACTCTAGATGCCTATATACATTTATACTATAGATAATCAGCATGCATTACAGACGAAGATATGAATCGTAATGATGTTTTATTTTTAGAAAGGCCGCAAAAAATGACGTCACACTGTGCTATTTAAAGGGTATTTTATTTTAGGCCATAATATCATCACCAGAACCTGAACTGCCCGATCTGACCCTTTCATTTCATTAAGTGTGCCTCCCCCCTCCCCCCCACACGAACACTTTCCCATTATTTCATTTACCTGGAGCTAAGCTAATTGATCTTTATGAATAATCGCTTTCAGCAATGGCATTTGTATTGATTCATTGTGTAACGTTCCGTGCCTAATCAAATGCAGATAATTATATATGCGTGATCGTAGGAAATTATTTTACCCCTCTTCTTTGTTGGGATCCATCAGAATTTAAATATTTATTTGGGCGGTTGGTGGTGCTGGATTTGGGACAGGGTCAAAATTTATTTAGTTTAAATTACAAGATAACATGTAATTTACCCAAATAAAATTTCATCCATTAAAAAAATGTAATATACAATTCGAGATACACAATGTTATATCCAAAGGAAACACTTTATAATAATTCATCGTTTTGTTTGTAAAAAAAACCCTGATAAATAATTTTATAATCTCTTTAGTAAAACGAGCCGACTCGCGTCGTAGCATACGCCGCTAATGATTTAGTGACGGGTGACATTTTAAGAAAGTAATTGTTTGGGAGAGTGTGTGACTACTTTTCTGTCACGTCCATGCAAGTAGCCGCCACAGCCACTCAGAGCGTTAGTCAAAACTACTGGCATTAACTTTTGCCGTGCCTGGAGTGGCTGCCATTGGTAGTCTGGTATTGACACAGTCCTCTGTGAGGCTGTTTGGACAAGCCCGTATGAAATCTCTCAAATGTCGTGCTAGGGAAAAACGATTTAAAAAATAGTTTTTTTTTTTTAACATCTCCTGATAATTAGAATTTCGTTCATGATTTACTGATTTAACAAATATCTATGTTGCCTTAATTTATTTTTTAAAGATTTTCCTTTTTTATAAACGTCATCTGAGTTTTTCTGTTTTCCTCATTGCAGTGTCTTCCTATTCAACTGTTTTCAATTTTTAACTCGTTCCCTTTTGCGCAGTAATGCATTTCATCCGTGTTCCTTTTTTAACGTGTTTCATTTTGTTTAATGTCCCATTTTACAACGTGTTTCATATATGCTATGTTCCCTTTTATACCGTGTTTTATTTTGTGCTAAGTCACTTTTATACCGTGTTTTATTTTGTGCTATATCACTTTTATACCGTGTTTTATTTTGTGCTATGTTCCCTTTTAAACAGTGTTGCATTTTGTGCTATTTTCCCTTCTATACCGTGTTTCATTTGTGCCGTGTTTCGTTTTGTGTCGTATTCCATTTTATACAATGTTTAATTTCGTACCATGATTCATCGGATCAGCTTTTAATTTCCATTTTTTTTCCCTTTTCCAATCACTCTGTTATCGCTGTCAAAGTCTGAAAAGATGTAGAGTCTAGCTATATTTCATAATATTTATTTTAAAAAAATTTATTATTGTTCAATAATTTTAGGGCTCTTTTATCGGGGATAAACAAAAGATAAATACGTATGAAATGAGTATCTACCGTAAATATATTTTTATGGACGTTGCCTTAAATCTCAAGTTTCACGAGCCTTGGATTCATCTATGAAAACAAAACATTGACAACGTAATGATAGTGTTTAAAAGTCTTTGTCTAAAAGGTTTTCGCTTACACTTCTAGAACCTGTCTGAAGATTAAAGTTGTTCACAGTTTTACTAATCGAACATTCTTGACGGTATCTCATATTTCAGTTGTCTTCACTGGCGTTACCGTCATCACAAACAAACTCTAACATGGGCTTTTTCCGGCTCTTAAACTTATTATAGTTATCCGCCGTTCTAAACAATATTCATACTTTGTAAAGTACGTTCTTTATTTAATAAACACACTTTCATTCGCTGGTCCTGTCAATCTTATAATAACAATGTTTTCAATGAGCTTGATATTTTCCTATTTATTTTTATTGAAATTTGGCTTAATCAACTTATTAATGATCTCATGTTTTTTCTAGTCGATGACACCTTAAAACACCTGGTCTATACCCTCATTAAAACCATGTTTATGACCTCACCCCATTACGACCAAATATGACACCTATTTAATGAGCTCAACAATCACCTTGATAATGAACACAATACAAAATATGTTAATGATGTCATAAAACCTTAATACAAACCTCATGATGCATCAAACATTCCCTCAATAAACAGCTACCCGTCCTCCCAATGTATGACTGCGACTAATAGATTAATTTAATCGAGGCTGACCTTATTCATTACCCTAAAGTTAGTTACTTTAAAACCATAATACAAGTTATCGTATTTTTTAATCTGCCTTGTTATCTGTCACACTTGACTTTCCTTTGCCTATTTCACAATATATCGCTCTCAAAGTATTACAAAATTAATGTCTTGTCCGGTCCCTTATACATTGATCAAGTATTTGAAAGCATGAAACTTGTTTTCTAATGTCACAAATTAATTATTACTCTTATGAAAATTGCTAGTTACCGGGAAAATTTCATTTTTTAAACTTGATTTCAAATAGCTTGAGGCTGGCAAAGTTAACATAGAAGAAAGACAAATGGCTTTCTCTTAGAATGAACCGATCGTTTAATTACATATTGTCTACTCCAAATAAGACGATGTCCTTTTAAATATTTTTAGCCAGTATTTGAGACTGTGTTGTGTTTTTCTTTGGTATTTTTTTCCACAAAGATGAAATCGTAACTTTTTTGGATTAGACTAGTTTTACGTAGTGACCTAGATTCCAATGAATTACATTTTCCCGTAACGATTTCAGGTTATTCAACGAAAATTCTTCGCACAATTTACGTCACAGCCAATTAAATTTTGTTTTCGCTTCTCATGAAACGACTCAGGGAACGATGGATCCTTTATTCCAGTGCCAAGTTTTCCCCCAAAATGTGCAGGTAGCTTGCAGCTAAGATTGATATCCTTCCTGTGGTGTTGAGACACGTACATGCATAGGGGTGGGGGATTGCCGACTTGAGAGACACTTGAGTTACGAGAAACAAGAAAATAGTGCTTTAAAAATGTTTTTCATCATGGGTGGTGGTGATTTCTGTCAAAAATAGGTCAACCCAATCAGATATGACAATTTTAGTTATGCATACATAAACTAAACGTTGAATTGTTTTTAACAAAATGTTCTCAAGAGAACAATCCATTAAAAAAATAACGAAGAACTAAAATAAAATTCAGACAAGATGACATTACTGCTAGTTTTCTTTCTTCCCGTCTGGTAGTCGGGCGTGAATTGGGTTGCCTGAAGAAACCAGGAAAGCCAACACTTTATCATCATTTGAAACTCTAATAAGAATACAGGACTAAACACAAACCAAAGATATACGTAGGACGCAATAATCTTCTGTACAGGAGGGGCGTCTGTTATACACAAGGTATAGTGCTAAAATGCAAATATGTAATGGATTTATTTGAAACATATGTGCTATGATAATGTTTTTCCCTTAATATTAAGTGATATGGTTCTAAATAGAAAAATAAGATTCTATGGTCACGAGTCGCATACCTGTTGAGATATGCATGTTCTTAAAAGTTAACATTTATAAAAAGATAACATAAATTTGTCACATTTTAAAACTATTTAGAATCCAGTTTATACCAAAATTTACAGATTTAACGAAAACTGAAATTCTAAATGTTTTAATATTTTCAATCTAATGTATAGAAAAGGCAATATCTCTTTTTTTTTTTTTTTGTTCTACTTTTAGTTGTAATGTGTTGTATTTTAGTCTAAATACTAGAGGGTAAATGTAAATTTGGTACAATGAAAATGGGTTTCTTTAATTTTTGAGCTAAGCCCCAGGCATACATTATCGCTTCAATGCAATGACTTCGTTTACAATGCTTTATTTTAAATAAAGAAAGAGTGAATACATTTAAAGAAAGATAGATCCACAAGAAAAATAACCTGTTCTGCTTGCTAGATCATTGTCAGAAAACTGAGGACGATAACCTCACGAGAAGGAAGTTACCCGGTCAAACCAAACAATTGCATCCCGACCTCATTCACCAGATTGATGATTGTACCAAAGTCAATTTCCTGCTGTAGATCTGTCGAACCTTAGAAGGTATCGTTTTTTATATCTTCCAGATGCCGCGTCCAACAGTTCAGTAACAAATTGCCCCCCAGGGGGCAAGAACCTTGTGGTTGAATGACGAGGGGCAATACCTTATTATTTCAGGTTTAGATCTTCTGCATTAATCATACCTCTAGGAATGTTATTAAACAAAATGGAAAACAACAGCCTGTTGGGATATTTTAAGTTGTATTTTCATTAAGTTTACGCCTATAATGAAATTTTAAATAATAGTAATTCCTTCAAAGGACTATGCACTGGTCGCGGCTAAAATGAAATTAAAATAGTATTAAAATAATTACTTTGACTGCCATAGTCGAGCTTACAGTAAAATGACCTGTTTAAATATTAATAAAGTTAAGTTTTAAATAAATGGGATTAAGTGATGATTAATGATTAAGGTGATTTGTTGTGGATGACAACAGTTTAATGTACATATTGTTGAAGTAGAGGTAAAAAAAAGCTACAAAAACACATACAAACCTCAAACAAAAATATTCTGTCCATCTATGTCTAACTGTATTACACTCTGCAGTTTTATATCATATTTTGTTAAATGACATTTTTTATCACCTCTCGACAAGGAAGTACAAATAATAATTTTTTGCCCAGGTTAAAAATTTGAAATCATCCCTAGACCTACATATTTGCCAGCGAGAAATGAAGGAAAAAATAAAATTCGACGATCTCAAATACCCGCCATTTTATGGACATTGAGAGGACGTGAGAAAAGATGAGAGGTAATGGGTTCATTAAAAAAAATTGAATCTCCAAGAATCTAAATTCTAAAAGCTACTGATTTCAGCTTCTTATCTTGTGGAGAAGAAAACAGGAATTGTAGAAAAAATTGACTTGTTTATCTGAGACGAAAAGTGCTCCACTATCATTAGAATGACACATTTCCTGTGTACATAAACACCTTCAGCCACAAGTTCTCCCTTTCCTTCGCACTAGTTTTTTTCCCTGATGTTTCTAAGGTTTAAGTATATGCCCCCCATCCCGCCCTACCCGATGAAAAACTTCCCAACCACACCCCTAGATTCATAAATCTCTCCAATAAATAGATTAGGAATGGAAATGGAATGGGCGAAGCTTATATCATAAACAATGCGAGACGACGTCACTGACTGGGCCGTAGCAGCCCAATGGGTTACAGTTTCATAGTTATCTCCCTATTATGGGCGCGGGCGCAACGAGCTTATTCCACCCTTCGGACACCCCTCCCTTACATCAAACCTGTTTAGGAGAAGTCTCCGATGTGATGGACAAAGTGAGGTCAGGGCAATGTGGAATGGCTACTTGGAACAAGTTCTGCATTTGATCATTTTGTACCTTTATTATGTTTGTGAATGTGTTTAATATTATGTTGTCTATGCGTGCTTCTTTGTATTTAAATGCACGTGTTCTTTGTTGAGCTGTGAGGATTTTGATTGCTCATTAATCATGACAATGTCCCTTGCAAATAGCAATAAATGGTGTTGTACATAATCATGAAAGCCAAACAATACTTATATCACTGCCATCCTTTGAAATATAATTTTAAACTATCACCATTTTAAATTGAATATCTCCGGTATGATCATCTTGGGATGTGATTTCTGTTTACTCGAGGAGATGAAAACCAATTGACAGATCATCTAGCCATCAGTGAGGCAACAAGACAGTCATACGTAATAAAATTATAAGGAAGATATAGGAGAGGAAACGACAAGAAAGAGCTGCGAAGGGAGAACGAAGGTTAAAGTCAAAAGACAAGGGCAAATTACAAGAAGACAGAGGGAGAAAGAGATGCGGACTTTATAGATATAAGGGTTATACATATAAGAGTTATAGATATAAGAGTTATAGATATACGAGTTAGAGAAATGAGTTATAGATATAACAGTTGTAGATACAAGAGTTAATAATAATAATAATATGATAATTTATATAGCGCTGTATCCCAGCAAGGAGCCAGGCTCACAGCGCTTTACATGGAAATAACAATACATATATTAATAAAAGAAACATTCATATCATACTAACTACATAAATGACAATACGTTATACTCAATACATCAGCTACGTTAATCATTTAAAGAAATGTTGTTTTATTAATTTTGAAAATAAATTTGAAAAAGATGTGTCTTAAGTGCAGTCTGGAATTACTTAGCAGTTGAAATACTACGGATGTGTAATGGAAGAGTTATAGATATAAGAGTTATAGATACAAGAGTTATAGATATAAGAGTTATAGATATGAGTTATAGATAAAGGAGATATAGATATAAGAGTTATAGCTATAAGAGTTATTGTTATACGAGTTATAGATATAAGAGTTATAGTTATAAGAGTTATAGTTACAAGAGTTATAGATATAAGAGTTATAGAAATAAGAGTTATAGATATATAAGAGAGAAGTGACCATGCAGAATTATAAGAGTAGAGAAATTAGACATGAGAAGGAGATAAATAAGGACATAAAGGACAGAAAAGATGGACACAGAAGAAGAGGGAGGCACAGATTAAAAGGACAAGAAGTACTGACAGACGGAAGTGAGAGACAGAGAGACATGGGGATGGGAGAATAAAACATGTCGTTCTTTACATAGTAAAGAACTTGTTTACTGACATACTTACGAACATGTTTACTGACATACTTACGAACTTGTTTACTGACATACTTACGAACTTGTTTACTGACATACTTAAGAACTTGTTTACTGACATACTTACGAACTTGTCTACTGACATACTTACGAACTTGTCAACTGACATACTTACGAACTTGTCTACTGACATACTTACGAACTTGTCAACTGACATACTTACGAACTTGTCAACTGACATACTTACGAACATGTCTACTGACATACTTACGAACATGTTTACTGACATATTTACAAACTTGTCAACTTACATACTTACGAACTTGTCTACTGACATACATACGAACATGTTTACTGACATACTTCCGAACTTGTCAACTGACATACTTACGAACTTGTCTAATGACATACTTACGAACTTATTTAATGATATATTTACTTTGCTGTTCTACTTAAAATAAACTGACTAATTCCATACGCTGTTTTTCTTTAACGGCCCTCAGTACCGACAATAATTTTATTGGACCCCTGACAATTTTTAATGACCGACGCTATCGATCTTGGCAATAGTGCTGCACTTAAAATCCTTGTCCTTAGACCTACGGTGTACCAGTCAAGCGTCCTACCCTGAACCCTTCAACAACAGGCTCTTTATATCCTCAAGAATGTTCAAGAATCCAACTCACATCTATAAATAGCTCCTGAACGCCTGCTTTCATCGGCTTCCGGCCCCAATTCGTCAACTCTAATGACCGGCACAGTTTTCTTGCATCCATTCTGTTACACGTGTTTCCCGCGGTGACAAGATGAATCGAGCTATGTGCCTTGTTAATGTGTGCGCACCCGCTTGATTGGTGCGCATCAGTGCCGAGGATGAAGGGACAGCTGTGGAATCGATGTTGGCGCATTTGAAGTTTCTTGAGAAGCTGCACTTTAATTTACATATTTGGCTATCACACCTCCTCACCTTTAATCTGTATTCAAATTGCACCTGTGAAAGTAGCTATTTAAAAAAAACTAACTTTGAGTTGAACTGCTGTCTGTTCTATCTGTTAAAAATGTCATACAAATCGGGGCCGAGCTACATTATATCGTCAAATGCTTATTTTAAAAAAGAACTAAAGAGAGACAACTAAAGGTGATGAAAAAAATTATACCATTACAGTCGAACCAACTTATCTCGCCTTCGGTTATCTCGCCAACACTATTATGTCGACACTTTTGAAGTGGAACCGTGAAATCCTCTCTTTGTCTACGCTTTTTCTCATCGGTTATGTCGCTTCTTTTATGTCACCGAAACCTAATTTCTCGAGAACGGCAAAATTCGCCACTTAACGTCGGTTATCTCAATTATCAATTATTGTCAAGTCTTTTTTTTTTTCAGACCTGTAAATCATTAGAAGAAAAGCCCGTTTCATTGTCTGGTCCCTATTTTCCCTTACATTTTTTAGAACCAAGGAGGGGAATGTATAAAATGTCCACCTCACGGTGTCTGCTGGTGACGTCACAGCCCGCTTGTGTTCAGCTCTCTGCGCTGTGTTACTTTTGGTACTATGCTTCACTTAGTAAGCAATACTTTTTTTACATTAAAAATCATTCACTAGCAAACTCCACTAGCAGTGATGACCTGAATTTTTAAATCATTTATAGATCGGAATATTATTATTATTAAGAAAACGCTTTGATGTCACGCTCGGTCGCGTGTTAGCTATGGCATTCTGCCGTTACACAACACAATTTTAACTCAGGGTAATAAGCTAATATATCAACTAAATGTAGTTAAGGTTAACCGGTCCTGATTAAACGGATGAATAGTTGGTGTCCATATACCTTTTGTTGTTAGCAAACATGTATGTTTATTTTTATAGCATGGCGATCACTTCATCAAACAAATAACGGCAACACTGGTTATAAAAAAAAAAAAAAAAACATACTCATTTATTGACCCACAACATGTACATAAAGAAATTTCAAGCACGTGTTAATATATTGCCGCCATATTTGTTGTCGTTTATCTCAATCCTCGGTTATTTCGACACTTTTTGGCAAACCCCTAGGCCGTCGAAATAACCGGGTTCGACTGTAACATGGAATTTAAATCCATGCGGCTAATTCATACATTCATCGATAAACATTTAATAAACAAAATATTTGAGTGTGGGGACGAGGCTGTGAATTATTTTATTTCGGAAGAAGTGGCAACAGATGCCTAATAAAGCAGTCTGAGTAATATTTTAAGAATATATATTGAAAAGTTCAAACACATTATGTTTTGTAATGAAAACGTATGAATTATTCAAATAAAATTACTTAATGTAAATAGCAATATTTAAAACTAGGAAACATACCAGGATCAACAAATAGTTTCTACGTTTGTTTTATATAGCTTATTATATTGAAGGAGCCAGAATTTCATAAGGTCGGAAAATGGTCAATCATTACACATGCAAATCATTGAGCGCGCTGACGCACGCGCGCGCGCCCACACAAACATACACACACACACACACACACACACATAGACACACACACATAAACATACACACACACGAACACAAAACAACAACAGGTGATCCGCTGCTCCGCCTTACACTGAAATGTTTTCTCCACACTTGACCATTGAAGGCAGTTGCGGCCCTTAACGAAAATTAGTCAAAGACGCCCGTGACGTGGAGGTAGCTTCCAATAAGAATAGTTTTTGTTACAACCCCAGACACCGTATGTTGTTCCAACACCAAACACTGTCTATTGCTCCAACACCAAACACCTTCTATTGCTCCAACACCAGACACCTACTACTGCTACCTCGCTTCCAAAAATGCACTCTTGAGAAATCTTTCTTGTGGCTAGGCCTGTCAATGGGTTCCCGGTACCCATAGCCGTAAGATTACCCGGGTTGTAAAATTGCGCCCGGGAATCAGGGAAAATGTTGCTGCAATGTCTATATCAACGGTGTTTAGATTGCGGCTAGCAGCCGCATGTGGCTCTCATGTGTGTAAATTTCGGCTTGCGAAGAACGCTTAACGGGAAAACGCCTATTAAGAAATATTTGTCAACCGGAAATAAAATACGGTTTCGACAAAGTTCAATGTATTTTGCTGTACCTTTTCTCGTTCGACATGAAACAAAAAGGTTTTTATTCTTTTAATTGTTAAAATAAGGAAAACACGACCACAGGGCCTAGAAATAAGTTGGGCTGGACATTACAGAAATGACCTAAGCTTTGCCTTTGAAATACACTGAAAACTGAGTTATCGTTTTAGAACAGTCAATGTTGTTTTTTTACCATCCCCTTCACTCCCTCTTTCCCTCATCTATTATTTTTAAAAAAAAAATAAAATATATATATTTCAGTCGTTCAGTGATTTTCACTGCAACAAACAAATGACATGACTGAAAGTTTCGCCTTTGTTGCTGGCATTTTGTTTGAATGTTAAGATTACTGTAGTTTTAATTTATGAGAATGACGATTGCATTTACAGCAGGAATAAAAGTTTGTAGTACATTTAGGTTCACAAATTTATGTTACTGACTGCATGCGTTTGGCTACTATGTGAAAGGAGATGATTGGTTGGTGGTTAGGTTGCATATAACGGTATAACGATTATGAGGGCTAAAAATATTCGGTGTTTCGAACGGGTATCCAACATAAATTTAAAAATTAGGCAGGTACACGGGCAGCTTCCGTCAATAATATTACTAGCCCTACTTGAGACAAGTAAAGTAACTTCTTCTATGTCTAAGAAACATTTTAACTCGTACCATACGAGTGAGGATTATCAGATAATGCTGCACTTGAGAGAATTTGCTTAGAAAAAAAAAATCATGTTAAGCCTGGTCCCTATTGGAATTCAGGACGTGTTAGCGCATTTTCGTATTATGTATCAGTACTTATGTTAGATATCAGCATTATGTAGTTATCAGTAATTATGTTTAGATTTTAGACATATTTTTATGAATTTTCTTGTGTAATGAATATACCTGACATTTTTTTTATTTAAAAGTCATTTCTTTACATTTTAAAAAAAAATATTTTCTCTTTAATCTAACTACAAGTCACCACAAATGATGACGTAAAACTCTCTAAACTTTTACACATATTCTAATGACGTCAACTAAAAAAAAAACTAATTCTTTTGCACGCTTTCGCACCACTCTTCAATGCTTGAAAAACTATGTATTCGACTTCCGGCAATGGCGGCCGTTCCCTGCGCTAGTGTTACCTCTCGATTCGAAATATTTTTGGTAGTTTTAACGGGGTTTTTTAACGGATCGAGTAACTGAGTGTTGATGCACAAATGGCAGGTCAGGACATACAAAAAACATATATACCTCATGGGTCTAGGACTTATGGATGCTGAGATCAAGGGTGATGACAGACGGACGGACGGACAAAACGGGTGCAATAGCGCATTCGACTTCTTGAAAATGCGCTAAAGAACAATATATGAAATTTCATTTCATGTTCACTTGTTGAGACCAAATCGAATTGATTTCTTTTCATTTATCGAAAAGACAATTTTGGAATTAAAAAAAAAAAGATTACTATATACTATATACTTAATACATATAGATCTAAAGTTAAATTTTGGTGATTCTAATGACGCGGAAACTGTTCATCGCCAATTAACTCTGCTTAAATTTGGAATATCCATATTTTATGCTTTCTTGTTGCAATACTCAGAGGTATACGTGCTTAATACTGTAGATTATTATCTGGTGCACACAGGGTATAATATTTTAATTCATGTGTAAGAAATTTTGTTTTTACAGTAAGTGTAAGGGCACTCCTTTGATATGTATTCAAGGACATTAAGCCTTTGTCTTCCAGTACTAACATTGGAATATGATACAACATTTGATTCGAGCGCGTTACCTTATCGTGAGCTTAGTATCAGATATCAAGCTTGGAATCGGATTTGACGTAAAAGTGTAAAATAATAATAAAAATAATGCTTTCCATTATTTCTATTCTCTTTTCACACAGAGGTGAGGATGTCTAGACGACAAGGTCCTGAGATTTGTCCAGTGTCACTGTCACTTGCCGATCAACCCAAGGTCTGTCAAGTGACAGTATCGACTGTGCCACAAGCCGCTTTGGCTTCGTGATCACCTTCTCTTTGCACAGAAGTCAAGGGCTGATTACTGTGACCTCGACCAAGGACGAAGGTGGAAAAAAAGGGGAGAAAGTGGGGAGGCTGATAAATCATTAAGGCTAAGAGACTGACAAATCAGATTGTTTAGGGAAATGATTCACTCTAAGAGTGTAGGTTATCGAAAGGATTCTCAAACGATAAGCACATGGCTTAAATAATTTAGGAATTATCGCTTTAGGTTGAAGAGGAATTTTTTAAAAAAAATATTCTTACATTTTATTTAACTTAATTTTATTAACTCAAATTATAAGTTGATTTTTTAATTCTTCGTTTCTTTTGTTTGAAGTTTATTTCTGTTGCATTTTATAAATGACTTTACAATCTGAATTTAAAAAACAACACTATTTCTAATCAGATTGTTCTTGATAAATGGTCACTTAATCAAATAGTTTTTTTTAAAATCCTATTTATTAAAAGGTACCTTTCTGTGCGGTCATCGATAGCGATTGGTCCCTCGAACTCCTAGATCTTAAGACTCCCACAGTCATTGAGAAAAAAATGTAATCGCACAGTGAAGAAGTTCACGCGGACGTTCAAATGGAGTTAGTTTTTGTGCAGTATTTGTTTTCAGCGGTGCGCACATTTTCGTGTACCCATATTAAATTGAGCTGTAGTGTTTTTTAACGGGTACTTTCTTTATTTGCTAGATACGTAAAAAAATGTTTTATTACAATTGTCACACGATTCAAGGGGTTTATTTTCTTTAACGTGAAATATAGTTGTGAATTTTTTTGTGATACACATTTCATTATGAATTTTTAAAAATCTAATTCAAATTCTGTAGATTAATTGGTGTGTGAATTTTACGTGGAAAGCCATGGCCCGAGTCAAATATTTATAATATAGAGATAATTATAAAAAATATATATAATTAAATGCTATTAAACTAGTGGAGGGCCGGATATCGAGATTTTCGCCACTACCTCGATTCAAAAATAGACATCGCAGATCCGAATTGTCTCCCGATATCAGTGTAGTAACGAATTTTTAAAATCAAATTAAATTCATATAAATAAATAAATATAAAATAAATATATAAAGAGTAAAAAAAAATTATTTTTTTTAACAACAAGATTTGAGATTTATAGTAAAAAAAACTTTGCTATTTCCGGGCTATTTATTATAACTTTAAAGAATAATTATTTTTTACGTGATGCACATTAATTGCCGATTGAGACGGCTGTTGGAGGGGAGGTACAACATGCCATCAGAACGACGGCGGAACGTCCTTGGATGGGCTTTGATGCCCGAAATAACATAAAAAACTATCAAAGGATTGTCAGATTTTAGGTCATTTCTTTTCTTCTTTAATATATAATAAACTTAAGAACCTCTACGAACGTGAATTTGAAAACATTCATTACCGAAATTGTGACCTAAAAATATGAACACGCTTGTTCTTGTCTCAATTATAAATAAACACGAGTAAATCGGAGACTAAAACTTAGTCAATAAGAACCCCTGATCTTTGACGAACAAACACTGTTTTTGTTAATGGGAACATTAGTTTCCATGTGTGAAGCAAAGAAGACATATGTTTTTGACGGCAGACCCACAGAGAATTTTAACATATACAAAATGATTGCTCACATAGCTTAGCTATTTACTATTGTACATTTTGACAATAATTCATGTTGGTCAAAATATGGAAGCATATAAGAACCGAATAAAAAGCACTGAGTAGAAAAGCAAATTTTAATAATAGTAGTGTGACCATTGGCGTCGCTAGGAATTTTTCCAGGGGGGGGCAAAAAAATCACGTTTTTTAATTTCCAAAAATGACGTAACGCGCCTATGGGGAGGGGGGTCCCCAACTTTGTGACGAAGGGAAGGGGAATTTAAGAATTGTGACGTCACGTCAAAACACGCTACTATAAGCCAAAGTTCCACCTTAATATTCGATTTCTTACTATCTATTTTATTACGTTTTGCACGGATATCAGAGTGTAGCCTTACACTAAATACATACTAGAATAACAAAAAAGTGTTTTGAAACATGCTCATTTTCAAATAGACAACACCACCTAAAGGTGGGGTGTCACAGCTTTTTGACGTCATATTGTGGGGGAGGGGTCTAAGTTTTTGTAACGAAGTGTGACTAGGGGTTAATAATAAGCCAAAATTACGTGACGTCAATTATGGACTGCTCCTAACTCAAAATGCTATACAGATTTAATTTTCAATTAAATTTGAGTTTAAGTATAACATAAGTGCCGCAAAAAGTCTTAGAGATTAATAAGACTCACAAAGTAGCGCTGTAAAAGCTCAAATAAAACATATATTAAATCATTTAATAAATCAAAAACGTAAGTTCTCATAAGAAAATTAAATTTTGCTCTGAAATAATATAGAATCTACGTGTAGAAACTGCGGGATTGCCAAAGATGGATAGAAAATTATTTACAGGCTTTTAAAAAAAGCAATCGGTTAATTGAGGGGGATTGCGGTGGTAGGGGCAGAGGTGGCTTGTGGCTGCTTTTTTAAGCTAGAGACAGTACGACTACGGGACATTTTGATTCTCGGATGTTTCGACCCTCGTTTTTACCCTCGTAATTTTTTTTTCTTCTAATTTAAAAGAAATGAAAATAATATATTTTAATATTATCATCTATTAAAAATTAAAAACGGCATGAAATAGTTATTTTCAATGTTTTATTTACCACTAATAAGTATATACACTGAAAAAAGTTTAGAACCACTGTGTTAGGTGAATGTTTGGACAAGAATAGCTTTGCCCCCCCCCCTTTATACGCCCATGCGTATTTTTGCTAAAAATGTGACAGAAATTTTATTTATAACAATCAATAATGTAATCAGTTATAATTACAGATATAATTCTTTTTTATTTTTGATATGTACACTGTCTTCAATGTAATTAACTTGTGGGGACTTTAGTTCAGTTTTATGGTAAAAAAAATTATGACATTTTTCTAAAATGTAGGGGGGGCATTTTGCCCCCCCTGCATACGCCCATGAGTGTGACATAATGTCTGTAAAGTGACAAACTACTTCTGCTGTTAACTCATCAGCTCCTGATGCGAGTGTTTTGATACACCGCCCACACCCATCGTTTTCCAAATCTTTTGTACGCCCCTAACAAGAGGAGTATCCTATATATAATGACTATAAAATTATTTCATTAGTAGCGAATCCATCATGCCCGTGTTAGTGTTATCTCGAGAAACATCTTGTTAGCAGGTGAATATTGACAATTTATCGATCACTTTAGGAAAGGTAAATGATGGTTATTTTAAAACAGACGCCAAAGATAGCGACTCTCCAAGCGCTCACTGAAACTAACTACAGAAACACTTCATTTTATATCGACCTTTGTTTTGGACATTGAAAATGTTATATGTTTTTAGGGTCTATTGCTACATGCTGATAAGTAAAGAGATAGAGAGAAAGAGAGAGAGAAAGAGAGAGAGTATTGTGAGTAAAAGACTTTCTTTCAAAGGATCTAATGTAATTTTTTAAAAAGTAGACCAAAATCCCAGTGCGAAAAAAAGCATTAGAAATATATTTTACAAAATTCCCTTGAGTTTTGAAATTGAAACCTTTTGTAGGTATTTTTTTACACACGAACCCCAATAATGGCACTGACAATTCAATTACAATATTAAATAGTGAATATTCGAAACCCACTAGCGTTATCGTGTCTATTGAAGATTTAGACAGAATAGAAACGTCATTAACAATAGTTTGATTCATGATTTAAACTATTAAAAGTAACAGAGAAACTTAGATACTATGTTTTAAAATCTGGGAGCAGCTAATTTTTGTCAGCGTCAAAGAAGTTGTATTTATTATTTTTATGATGCAAAAAGGAGGCTTTTATTACATGTATATAAGAATAACTTGTTGCTCTGTTTTATAGCGCCTCACTGATTGAACTCATCCCTTACAAAGGCAAGCAAGCGGCGGGACGATGGTAAACAATTTTAGCAAATAGTAGGTTTTTTTTAGTTACTTAGACTTTAAAACAATTATTAAAAATGATTTTCTTGAGTCAGGCGCTAAAGGTTTCTATCCACTGAGCTGGGTTCTAGCGCGTCTTTAGATAAACACCCATACGTAAACGTACACGTTCACACACACACTCTCTCTTAGAAAGAAATGTACCCTTGAGTGCACTTTTGCCAAGTCAATGACCTCCTATTGCGAGATCACCACGCGTCTTCAACCCAGGAGAACATGACGTTTCTTGAACAAAGACTACCTGTGTACTATTAAGTCACTCACAGGGAGCTCAGAAAGGGGGCTAATTTCAGACAAACATCAAATTTTTACACATAAAAAAACGTCTTTAAGAAAATACTAAGGGCAATTAAGTGATGGTGCTGACCGCCAAGGAAGCCTAGGGATGTTTGGTTCTTGCCCCTGATTCTTATGCCACCTAATTAAAGAATCTTAAGTCAGCTCGTGTGATATAGGATAAGAGCGCGTGCGTCAAAGTAGAACGAGTGTGTGTTCTTTCAGATGTACGTGATCTCTCGTGTGACATTGAAATTAACGTTTAGTTAGCTCTCTCTCTCTCATAAAACACTTTAAATCACATATTGTGTGTGCTTTGAATCATATAAAATTGAAAAATATATATTACTATTTACAAGTAGGGGATATTTTTTTTTAATGACAAAAGTGGGTCTAAATTCAAAAGTAACTATAAGCAACAGTTCCCTCTTTACATTTATTGAAATGTAGAATTTAACTTTTTACAGGAGTTAGATGACAGAAAATGCTATTTTCAATTTTTTAATGCCTTTATATATATATATATATATATACATTTTTTGTATTTATGTTTTTTAAATTATATTTTTTATTTTTAAATTTTGTTCTCATTTTTAACAAAGTATTGTTTTCCGAATTTTTAAATAAAAATAAACAACAGTTGTTTTTTTTTTTATTTTAAACGAAAAAATCACTTTGACGAAATAATTCCAATAGTTAGCAACTCGTTAATAAAAAAATCTCTAAGTATTCCTTGAGCATGGTGCGCCTGACTTCTTGTCCATCCATCGATTAATCTAAATCAGCAAATCAGCCATTCAAGCAACTAAACCACGTCTTAATCATTGAACCGAAAAATACATTTAAATCAGTTTGAAGGAGTTTAAAAGCCGAGACACATGCATTAGCGATCAACGGTTCTTACGTGCACATGTACGCCGTTGGCTCAGCAATTAGCCCTTTTAATACTAAAAGGGACTTACCTTTGCGGCCAGCCACTCCTCAGTATGCGCTAATGGGAAGATTGTTTTATATGGGAAAGAAATTTTTCCTAGATTTGACGTCACATGTCTCAAACCGCCTTCGACCGATTTCCTCCCTCCGGTCTTTAACCGCTCCTGTCAGATTAACAATCACAGATTACCCTGGGTCATTCTGACCTAAGCGATCAGAACGTAAAACAAAACAAAATTCGTGACCTAATAGCAACGAGCCCGTCACAAACGAATATGGAAATGGTTGTCATTTTTACGAACTTCCACGTCTTTACCGCACAAGCACGCATGCATATGTAGTCTAAATCTCTAGAATGACAGGAATTAAAAACTACATTAGCGTTGACAAATAATACCTTTGGGCTGCAGGGGACAACGATCAACGGTATTGTTGGGCATCTTTAGAATAGAGAGAAAAGTAGCTTATATGCTATTACTGTAGTCTATTCCTAACTACCCATAATAAAAGTTTTATTTTTTTTTTCTTATTGTAAAATAGATGATTACAACAGCGTCACTTTATCGGTGTGTTCACTCAAACTATGGGACTACACTGACATCTCAGAACACAGACATCGGTGCTTGTGATCCACTGTTTTTCGACGTATAAACTTTTTTTATGGCGTGTGTCTCAGCTTCCACAAAATTAAACCAGTAAATCACATGTCACTATAAAAAACTCCCAACTGAAGATTGAATGATACAGATTTTTTCAATATAATAGTATTTTTTATATCAGTAACTAAGAGATACTTGTTATGTCTGAATAATAAAAATTTTAATTTAAATTTAAAAACTTGTTAAAAATACAAGTTTTTGACTATAAATCCTATGTATGCGAGACATAACTATAAGGATGTTCATTATAATACCAGCGCAAGACAAATCCGAAAATACAAAATTTTAGTTATGGCTCGTAAAACATGTTTAATATAATGTGCACCGATCGCGAATATATTTTAAAAACGTATTGTAAATATAATTCGCACCTTCTTGCGCGACAGGAAAGGTTGTTTATTATAATACGCACAACGACACTGTCTCATAAATTAACATGATACAGAGAGATAAATAAAATAATCTAAAAATCAATAATTTAATTAAAGTACATTCGATCTATCTGAAATTTCAATACATCATTTTTATCATCGGTGCGAGTCTCCAAAATTGCATCTCGCTAGCTTTCGTGGAAGTGAGTTAAAAATCGATCCAAAGTTATTTCGGCAAGCAAGCAAAGGCTCAGACACCACAAGTTAATATAAAGGATTTGTTTTAAAAAATAATAATGAAAAATAAAAAAAATTCATTTCAATTCATGTTATCAAGATGAACAACATAACAAAAGATGATGGCTTATTTGGACACATGTTTTTATGAAATGGTCTCAAGAAATTTACTTTGAAAGTGATAACTCTGTGGCTACTTCTCATTCAGTGTGAAAAAAAATCGTATTCTTACAAATGTAATCTAGCTTTGAAACTGCACCAGCGATTACTGATTAAATCTATTCTTATCACAGTGCTACAACTGGTTTTCTTCTCACGACAATTATTAACCGGTATATTTACCGCTCCTCCCATGACATGCTGAAAATGATAACCTAACGAAACATTTATAACAGCTATTTCAGCAATGCTCGACATAATCACTATTAACAATCCCAAAAATATCAATGATTTGATTTTTATTAAGCAAACGAGCAACAAAGCCCGTCCAACAGCCGTCTTGACCGGACATAAATGTGCATCACGTCAAAAATACTATTCATTATAGTTATCTATACAAATGAAAGAGAAAGCCCTGACTGACTGACTGACTAACTCACTCACTCACTCACTGATTCATCACTAATTCTCCAAGTTCCCGTGTAGGTAGAATAATAAAACTTTGGGAAGTTATCGGGTACCCTCTCACGACCAAAACTGGCGAAAAAGAATTTTAAAATACTCAATCATGTGGGGCTGGGGGCCCAAAAACATTTTTTCCTTATATGGGCTCCATAAAAATTAAAAATTACCAATTTTCCTATTTCCCGTGTAGTTAGAAGCATGAAACTTTGCAAATTTTTGAGTACATGCTCTCGACGGTAATTAGATGAAAAAAGTTAAATTTACCACACATGGGGGCCGGGGCCCCAAAAAGCTTTTTTTTTTCTTATATGAGCTATTTAAAAATTAAAAATCACCAATTCTCCTATTTCCCGTATAGGTAGAAGCATGAAACTTTGGAATTTTTTTGAGTACACGCTCCCGACGACAATTGGCAAAAAGAACGTTAAAACACCTTCTCATGGGGGGGGGGACGGGCGCCCAAATATAGTTTTTCTTATATTAAAAACCGACTCATCACAAATTCTCCAATTTTCCGTATAAGTAGTTGCATGAAATTTTGAGTACCTTCTCACGACGAAAATTGGCAAAAAAAAGAATTTTTAAAATCTCGCTCATGTGGGGCCGGGCCCCCAAAAACATTTTTTCCTTATATGAGCTATATAAAAATTAAAAAACACTAATTCTCTTTTTCCCGTGGAAACTTTTTAAGTACACGCTCCCGACGACAATTGGCAAAAATAATGTTAAAACTCCCTCTCATGGGGGGCCGGGGGCGAAATATAGTTTTTCTTATATTAAAAACCGACTCATCAATAATTCTCCAATTTTCCGTGTAGGTAGGAGAATGAAACTTTGGAAAATTGTTAAGTACCCTCTTACGACGAAAGTTGGTGTAATACACACTCATGGAGGCCGGGCCCCAAAACCGTTTTGTGAGCTTTATAAAAATTGAAAATCTATAATTCTCTTAGTAGGTAGACTCATGAAACGTTGGGCAGTTGATAAATACACCTTCAGGATGCTAGCATGTGAAATCATACTTCAAATATCCCTTACTGGGGGGAGGGGGCCCAAATTTAAAAAAAAATCACTAATTCTCCCATCCCCATGTATGAAGAAGCATGAAACATTAGGAAGTTGTTGAGTACAATCTCCCGATGATAATTGGCGTAAATTTGTTTGATGATCACAATCATGGGGAACGAGGCTTCAAAAACACTTTTATTTCTATATGAGCTATATACAAATTGAAAATGAATCATTCTCATATTTCCCGTATAGGTAAGAAGCATGAAATTTTAGAAATTTTTTTAGTACAAGCTCCCGACAAAAATTGGCAAAAAAGAATGTTAAAATTCCCTCTAACTGGAGACGGGGGGCACAAATATATTTTTTCTTATATTAAAAACCGAATCATCAATAATTCTCCAATTTTCCGTGTAGGTAGGAGCATGAAACTTTGGGTAATTGTTAAGTACCCTCTCACAACGAATGTTGGTGTAAAAGCATTTTGAAATACACACTTATAAAAATATATTTTTTCTTATATGAGCTTTATAAAAATTGAAAATCACTAATTCTCCTATTACATTACTCAAGTAGGTACACTCATGGAACGTTGGGTTGGGGAATTGATAATTACACTTTCACGATGGAAGCAGGTGAAAAATATTTAAAATATCCCTTAATTGGGGCCAGGGGGGGCAACATGTAGTTTTTTTCAAAATATAAACTATATAAAAACTGAAAATCACCAATTCTCCCTTTCCCCATGTAGGTAGAAGCACTAAACTTTTAGAAGTTGACAAGTACAATCTCCCGATGAAAGTTGACGAAAGAGAATGGTAAATTCCCACTCATAGGGGGGCCGGTGCCCAAATAAATTTTTTCTTATATTCAAAACGGAATCATCACAAATTCCACAATTCATCGTGTAGGTAAAAACACAAAACTTTTGGAAGTTGTTGGGTACTCTCTCACGACGAAAATTGGCGTGAAATAATTTTGAAATGCACACTCATGAGGGCCGGGGTCCCAAAAACGAGTTTTTTCCTTGTATGTGCTATATAAAAATTGAAAATCACCAATTCTCCTATTTCTCGAATAAGCAAACGCAAGAAACTTTGTTTTTTTTTAAAAAAATACACTCCCACGATGGTAGCAGGAGATCAATTATTTAAAATATCCCTTACTGGGGGCCCAAATGTAGTTTTTTTCTAATACCAACTATCCGGCATCCTTCCGTCTCGCGAGACGATGGTGCATCACCGTTGGGTTGGGTTGCATTTCCTCGAGTGACTGTGCAGTCCTATCCTTGAGTGACAGTCTTTGCCACAGTTTTTACACACGAGTTCTGTGCTTCCAAATGTTTTGGCCTTTCTCCTAGCTCTTCTGTCTGCAGCCTCCTCCATTCTTCGCTCCTCGGCTACTATGACGCCCTCTTTGACAACTGTGCGCCACGTAGATCGGTCTTCTGCCTTACACTCCCAGTCACTTGTATGTATTTTGGCTGCTTTCATGTCCCTTTGACAGACATCTTTAAATCGCAAGCGTGGGCGACCTGTTTTCCTCTTTCCTGAAGCAAGTTCACCATATAGGAGGTCCTTCGGGATGCGGCCGGGGCTCATTCTTTTGACATGTCCTAGCCACCTCAGGCGTCTTTCACTAAGAATTGAGAACATGCTTTGGGTATTGGCACGCGTTAGTACCTCACTATTAGGCACTTTTTCTTGCCATTTAATACCAAGGATGCGGCGCAAGCATCTCAAATGGAAGCTGTTAAGCTTACGCTCTTGTGATGTATAAGTGGTCCATGTCTCGCTCCCATATAGTAGTGTACTGATGACACAGGCTCGATAGACGCACAGTTTGGTTTTCTCCGTTAGCTTGGTGTTTTGCCAGACCCGCTTATTTAGTTTAGCCATTGTTGCGGCTGCCTTGCCAATTCTGCTGTTTATTTCTTCTTCAATGGACAGTGTATTGGAGACCTTGGATCCCAAGTAGGTGAAGCTGTCCACAACCTCCAATTTTTCATTATCGATATTTATGGTAGGAGGAGGTCGAGTGTCTTGGGCCATGATGTTTGTCTTTTTCAAGCTGATTTGCAGACCAAATTCTTTGCAGGCATTGGAGAAGCTTGACACGAGTTGTTGCAAACCAGATTCTGTATGTGCTGTTAGTGCCGCATCATCCGCAAATAGAAGCTCTCGAATTAGGACATCCGTCGTTTTGGTCTTGGCTCGGAGGCGGGCAGTGTTGAAAAGTCCTCCATCAGCTCTGGTATGTAACCAGATTCCCTCACTGCTATCCTTGAATGCGTATCGAAGAAGTACAGAGAAGAATATTGCGAAGAGTGTTGGTGCGAGTACACAACCTTGTTTAACTCCGCTGCTGACAGGGAAGGCCTCTGACTTAGCTCCATCGAACTGTACTGTGCCAAGCATATTTTCATGGAACTGTCTGATGATGGCAAGTAGGTGAGGGGGACATCCAATTTTTGCCAGTATTTGGAATAGCCCGTTGCGACTGACTAATACCAACTATATAAAAAGTAAAAATCACTAATTCTCCCATTCCCCATGTAGGTAGAAGCATAACACTTTTGGAAGTTGTTGGGTACACTCTCATGACGAAAAATAATTTTAAAATTCACACTCATTGCGACCGGAGCCTTAAAAACATGTTTTTTAAAATTAATATGTGCTATATACAAATTGAAAAGCACTATTTTTTTTTTCCCCAAATAGGTAAACGAATGAAACGTTGGGGGTTTATTAAATACACTTCCACGATGGAAGCAGGTGAAATTCTTTTAATTATATCCTTTACTGGGCCCAAAAATAGTTTTTTATGCACTCACTCACTCACTCATCACTAATTCTCCAACTTCCCGCAGCAAAGCACGGGTAAATTGCTAGTAATAAATAACCCGTAAAACAAAAGTTTATGACTATAAATCCTAACGCGTACCGTTCAAAATAAAATCTCGGAAAAAAATATACTGCACCAAAACAAACTCGTTTTGAACGTCCGCGTATACGTACTCAATTAATATGTAAATAAGAATTAATTTTTCTGATTGGCTGTAGGAGTCTTAGGGACCAATCACTATCGATGCCTGGACAGAAAATTGACCTTTGTTATATACTAGTAACAAAGCCCGTCCAAGGACGGGAATACGAGTAGGGTGACATGGTAGGAAACTACATGGAGAGTGGTGTGGTGGGAGCGGTGACATCCGTGGGTTGTTAGTTACTAAACAATTAACTTCAAATATGTACGTTTTTATTCAGATAACAGTAACACTACATCCACATCAATTGTCGGTGTACTTGCTGATGATAATGTCAGAGGTGACCGTGTAGCTGTTGCTTATAAGTTGGACGCTCTATTTCGGTAGTTATGCAGAAGCGTTTGTAGAACAATTGCGTCGCACGGCAAGGGATGTGGACCCTCGTTTTGCTTGTTGGCCCACGTTGCTTTCGGTTGCCCCTCGTGTGCAGAGCTGTATATATAATTCACTGTTAAATACCAAGAATATCCTTAAAGGAGATATTTTTCGTGAAGCCTGCATCGCTACCATTGACTAAATCGCCCTTGGTCCTTCCCGCTGAGAGCTTTTACAGCAACGTCAGATGAAGGACAGACGCGGGAAAACGCAACGAATGAGTGAATACTGGTTCTAGCAAATATATTCCGACATTATCTAGAGTTTATCATTGAGACATGTTGATCGTAATGGCGAAAGCCAGTTTGATTGGGAACTGTCTTCTCCGTAAAACGAAAGGTAGATCTGTGTTTTCAGAGGCTAAGTCAATTCTTGGAATAAAATGGTTGTCGCTGCTTCACGCCCAGCAAGTATTTTGGCAATTATGATGTGTTTTTTCAAAGATTGTACCACTAATTGGGTCCCATTACGAAGTCCTCACTTTGTGTTCAAATTGCGTAGTAGAATGATAATTGCTCCAACTTTTATAATTAAGATATGTAGAGGCATTCCTGAAAGTCCACGTAAGAACTCGACAGGGTAATGGTTGGCATCTTTAGGAAAGGCCATCCTGGTAGTGTTGAGCCATATTTCTAGGGCTTCCTTGAAAAGATGAAGGAAGAATGACAGGTTTTCCCGGACAAATACCTTCATCGGATGCTGTAGTTTGAATGTAATCCATTAAGCTGGTATATTTTCAACCCTTAAATTCGTTTGGTTTTATCGAATGTAATTAGGCCTGTTGCCTTCAATTTTGATGTATTCATCTACGAAGTATTGCTGATTCAGTTTTACGGCACTAAGGAACGGGTTAAATCCATCTATGATAGCAAGTCTCAGACTGCAACATTGCATTTAAGTTATGCTTGTCCTATGATTTACGGCTAGGGCCCTTCGTGGAATGTTCTGTAATGTTGCAGTGTGGTAGATCATTAACTTTAAATCAGGAGTCCCACTATGTTTGCCAAAAGGAAATAGTAACGGATATACCAGTTTAAGGTTGGGGTCAAGAATACTAATTCTTTCAATCATTCTGTCATTGTTCAGAGACCTGTAATGTATTAAAAGGTTTCGCAAATGTCAAAGCACTGTTATTTGAACGGATGTTTTGAATAAAGTTTTTGTGATACTGATGGTGAACGTCTGTCGTGAGACTCTCAATTGAAGGAGAGGCAAGGATTGGTTGTAAGTGGACTTTGTTTTTCGAGCAGCAATCACTAATTTTTTGTCTTGAGACCTTTCGGCAAGAAGTGTTTAGCATTGCAAAATTCGCAGCGTATATTGAGATCGCCGCAACTGTGTGGTACGTGTAATTTTTCGTCAAACCTGTTCATGTCAGCGACGACGGTGTTGGTGCCAGAGGCTTTTGCGCGTCGATGTGCAAAGCGATCATTTTCCATTATTGTGCTTCTTTGTTTATCTGTTAGTGCAGCACGGGCCATGCGTTTACGCTCTGCGTGTTTTTTCCGTTGACGGGCGGTGTAGTTCCCATGACCTGTTGCGACGCAGTTCTCGACGCCTTGCATTAAAACTCCACGTAGCTTTTTCAATTTCGACGGCTGAACCCTTTCGTTGCGGTGACATGTTGAAAAGGAGTAACAGTAGTGATTAGCAGGACTCACACACCTCAAGATGGCAACAATATAATATAATGATAATAAAACACTGCACCAAAGAGAAAGGGTTTTGAACGTCCACAGAAAATTATTCATTTAAACACTTTAAGATGAGACCATAGTACTGAATGATGACCAAAAACAACCGCACTAAAATTAACTCGTTTGAATGTCCACGTTAATGGATTCAATTTGTCAATGTGATTAATTTTTTTTTTCTGATTGGCTGTGGGAGTCTTTAGGAGTTAGAGGGACCAATCGACGCCGATGACCTTTGCCTTATATTACATAGGATACAGGATAACATGTTGCGGGCGGAATACTTTTAGTCAGTTTGCATGTAATCCTTAACATATAACAACACTTTGAACCGAATAAACAAACAGGTGCTTTCCCCTCTACCCCTCAACACAAACACCAAATAGTAGTAATTTTTTTAAAAGAGTATATCATTATTTTAGCCTAGCGTCTCAAACAGTAGTATACCCGTTGACTTTGAATCACTCAATGAACAAGACAGAAGAGGCAGGTGCAAAAACTTTAAAGGAATTTAAAAAACTAAGATTTCTTAAAAGTTTTAACTCGTTTAGCGATAAACAATTACGTTTATTTTAACTTCACCCTCGAATGTTAGTTTATTTGAGGTGCAGATTACATCAGATCGTTCCCTGACATGTATTAACTTATCTTTTCTTATTTAATACAGGAGATTATTTTAGACCTACTCTTATACTATGGTTTAAGTATTGTATTCCATTTTTATTAGAGTTGTGGAATGACAGTGTGTTTGTTTTCCTGGATTTTTCCCCAGGCAACCCATTTCTCGTTCAAATGCCAGCGGGAAAAACGAGAATTCGTTAGTGCCCTTTGTCCTAGCAATAGGATAAAAAACACTTTTGATCGCTATGTCTATGTGTGGAACTGATTTTGAGTTTTATTTTCAAATTAGAATGCAATTCTTATTCGCCATTCCACCACAAATGGGTGGTCCACACAGAAACCACCTTTTCTTTGTCGTACCCCTTTGACCTTAACGTGCAACAGGTGACCATCGAATTCGCGCCTCTTAAACACGGCATTGAAATAAGCTATTTCCCCCACATGCAGAGCCATGCACACGCCAGGTCCTCGTCTATTATCAAACCCTCCTTCAAAATATAAAAGGCCGGAGGTGGCCAGCTCGATAGCCACTCCATTCTCATCCATCATCGCTGAATCTATTTCACGGTTGCTCGCCTCGGACAAAGGATATCTACCGCTTTTGGCGAGGATTTGTGGATTAGTTTTATCTTGGAAGCTACTCGTTCGGAATATATTTCAGAATGCTGCACGGTGACAAAAACCAAACCTAATGGCATTTTCCAAGTGGTGATTCTGAAAGGATAAATGAAAGAAAAGCTATTTTAATCTGGGTAGTTTAGTTGTATTTTAAAGATTAAATGCATTACATACTACTTTTTAAATTTTCTTTTTGCACTGGCTACACGTGATACAATTTAAAACTATTAATGGAATGTAATAACGCAATAACGTTTTGGCACCTATAGAACAAATTGTATCTATTCGTTAAAAGGCATATGCAAATCTAATCAACAGAATTCATGTATGGCATTTACGAGACAATAAAAGCAATCAATTAACTGCTCTTAAAAATTGTGGTAAACATAATTAGTGTTGTACTGTAACGAAGGTGTAAGGCACATGGCTATACACTTACATTTTAAACATTAACTTAATGGTAATGAATAAAATGGAATATTAAATAATGTTTTCGTCATTCTATTTTAACTTCTCTTATTTTAAGAAAAAAATTTAATTGTATCGAACTTATTTTTTTAAAAAATATTTTATCTTTTATAAACATAACAAATTTATATCACAGCAGCACTCAGCTATGTGTTGGAATTCTCCAAGTATGTTGGTTTAAATTTTGGATAATGCACGCTAGGAAGATGAGTTAATACAACAGACACAAGGAATTGACTTAATGCCACTGAATTTTGTGTTATAAATAGCTAAAAACGTCTGTGACAGATCTATCGCTTACAGTGTGCGTGACAGTTTCCAATTACCACTTTAAACACTAACTGTTAAAACTTTTTTTTAGTGATAGTACATGGAAGGAATACATCTCCTTTGAGATCCAGTGGTTCTATTAATACCAACGGTAGATGCTGTTACGGCACAGTAGGAGATGACAGGATGTTGTGGGCTGCAGAACGGGGGGAAAACCCAACGTCTTTTCTCCTTCAGAAAAACGGCGTAGTCGTGGAGGTTAAAACAGAGGATGATGGTCCCGAGACACAGCAGGTAGTGCGACATTATCTTAGGCGGTGACGTCTTTGGTCTTCTTATACAGCAACATGTTTATAAAACAAGCAAACATATGTAATACAAGAGTCTTCAACATAAAGAAATCAACGAGCTACGCATATAATTGCACGTGAGTGAATTGGAAAGTTAAAATCGTAAATAACTTTAACATCTCTCAAGCCAAACTAGTCTAATTCTTCTTTTTAAATATAAACAATGGTGAACAGAGTTTTATTTTTGTTTGAGATAACATGCCTTGATCGCTAACGTAGAGGTGACATTTGTCTCTTAGTATAGTTGAGTTGATAAGAAGAAAAACCATTATGATAAAGATTAGGTTACTGAAATAGGCGCTGACACACGTTTAACTATACAAGTGTCTAGTATTTTATTGAGAGGGGGTACGCTGATTAGTTGTGTCGATACGATCATTGATGATATTTTCTTTTGTACATGGAGACCCTCAGAGATGAATGATCTGTTTTTATCTACCTGACTCTGGCTTCTCAGATTTTGTTTTAGTAATCTATGTAATTCATGCAAGTGATGTGCAGCAGAGAGGTAGATGGAAGGAGCATTTTGAAGAGCTCTTAAACAGACCAGAATTGTAATAGTCCCACAAAAGAAGATATTAGCAGGGCCATTAAACAACTCAGAAATGGAAATGCTGCAGGACCTGATGGCATCCCAGCAGAGGCACTGAAGGCGGACTTGGAAACCAGTGTGGAAATGCTACACCCTTTGTTTATGAAGATATGGGAAGAGGAACAAGTACCTTCTGATTGGAAAGAGGGATACCTTATCAAGATCCCAAAGAAGGGAGATTTAAGCTCCTGCTCGAACTACAGAGGGATTACCCTACTGTCCATCCCAGGAAAAGTTTTCAACCGTGTATCGCTTAACAGGATGAAAAACGCGGTAGACCCTCTGCTGCGGGACCAACAAGCTGGTTTTCGCACCAACAGATCCTGCACTGACCAAATAGCGACACTGCGTATCATTCTAGAGCAGTCACTAGAGTGGAACTCACCACTCTATGTCAACTTTGTTGACTACGAAAAAGCCTTCGACAGTGTGGACAGGCAAACCATGTGGAGATTGCTAAGGCACTATGGGGTGCCACAGAAGATTACGGATATAATCAGAAACATGTATGAAGGGATAAACTGCCGAGTTGTCCATGGTCAGCAGGTGACAGATGCTTTCCAGGTGAAGACTGGTATGAGACAAGGTTGCTTGCTGTCACCCTTTCTGTTTCTTTTAGCCATTGACTGGGTGATGAAAACATCTACACAGCAGAAAAGGAATGGCATCCAATGGACCTTGTGGGATCAACTTGATGATCTCGACTTTGCTGACGACCTTGCCCTTCTTGCACATACCCAACAACAGATGCAGGAGAAAACAAACATTGTCGCAGCCACTTCTGCTAGCATAGGTCTCAACATACACAAAGGGAAGAGTAAAATCCTCAAGGTTAATGCCACCAGTACATCACCCATCATGCTTGAACGAGAAGCCCTTGAGGAGGTGGAGAGTTTTGTTTACCTTGGCAGCATGGTAGATAAACAAGGTGGTACAGATGCCGACGTCAAAATACGGATCAGAAAAGCAAGAGCAGCCTTCCAGCAACTCAAGAATGTTTGGGTCGCCAACAACTTAGGCAGCAAGTTAAAAGTAAGGATTTTTAACGCTATGGTGAAACCAGTGCTGCTATATGGAGCTGAGACATGGAGAACAACGGCTGAGAAGGATTCTCAGAATTCACTGGCCGGAAAAAATCAGCAACCGGGAACTTTGGCAGCGGACTAAACAGAAGCCCATCGAGGAAGAGATTCTTCAAAAGCGGTGGAGGTGGATCGGTCATACACTAAGGAAACCTGCTTCTAATACAACAAGGCAAGCCCTGAAATGGAACCCACAGGGTAAACGGAAAAGAGGTCGCCCAAGAAACACCTGGCGCCGAGAATTGGAGGCAGACATCAAGAGAATTGGCCATGAATGGAAGATCCTGGAGAAAATGGCCCAGGATAGAGATGCCTGGAGGTCTCTTGTAGGTGGCCTATGTCCTAGGAGGAAGTGCAGACGCCGGCGATGATCGGTAGATGTCCCTCATGGACGAGAAGGCTCAACAACAACATGTAATTCCACAAAGCAAGCAGCAGGCATTTGAAAGCAAATGCATAAGAAAAATTCTCCAGATCTCTTATCTAGAACACAAGACTAATGAGTATGTCTGGGACAGAAAAAACTCAACTGCGGGTCGTCAAGAAACCATTACAGCGATAATTAAGAGACACAAACTGAATGGTTCGATCATGTGCTGCGACCTGATAGCCTGACAAAAATCATCCTTCAAGGAACTGTAGAAAGGGCCAGAAAGCGGTAAAAGTAACTCGACAACATAAAGAAATAGACAGGGATGAGGTTGACTGAATTATTGGCCGAAACTCAAGATAGGTAAATCTGGATATCGTTCTGATGATATATCTATGAGCTCCCACCCCCTCCCCCGCCCAAACGACCGCAAACGTCATGGGACTGATGATGATAATTTCACAAAATATTTGAAAGGACCTTGAGCAACAATTTATTTTTAAAAATTTATAAAACAACATTATAATAAAACAATGACGTAATAAATCAATACATTACACTCTTTTATTACCGGCTATTTTCAACTGTGCAGTCCCAGTGGATTGATATAAAAGTGCCCAGCCACTGTGGGTTAATCTAAAAGTGACCAGGCACTGTGCGGTGATCTAAAAGTACCCAGCCACTGTGAGTTGATCTAAAAGTACCTAGCCACTGTGACTTGGCCGATTACCTCTTGTATCAAATCACAACAAAAAACAAACAAAAAAAAAACCCCGTCATATCGTGATTATATAAGTCAACGTATCAAAAGTCCAGTTGACTTTTGGAGTTCTGTAAACTCACGGGGAAGATTTATTGTGGATAACAACTTTGAAACTTTTGAACCGCCAGACAACGAGCAGCCTTAACGAGAGCCATCACGTACATAACGTGAAATCAGTTAGTTAGGTTTCAAGCCATTAGCACGAAGATGTCGCTCGTGGATAATCAAATGTAACTAACAACATGTGAGATTTTCAAAAGTTTGGCAAACTAGCCATTATACCCGGTGCTTCAGTAACCCCCTTCTTTAACAGACTTTCAGCTAATTAAGAGAGATACAGAGAGAGTGTAAGAGAGAGAGAGAGAGAGAGAGAGAGAGACAGAGACAGAGAGTGAGAGAGAGGGAAGGAAATAAAAATACGTCAATTTCTGCCTAAGAATTTCCTTTTAATTAAAGCCGTATATTTACTTCTTAACTGAACTTTCTTGTCACTCTGTCTGTCGTCATCTCTTTCTCCCGTGGAAAAACGAAAGTAAAAGAAAAACCCACTTCTCATGATTCTATTGAGCTGAAATTTCGTACATAGTCTTATGTGCCCCCCTAACAATTCAATGTATCAAAATATCATATCGATCAAATGTACCGTAATTAAATTAAATGAATTTTTAGTTCATCTCTATAGGTGGCCTCCAGCCCACGATGTCACAATGGTCTGTTACGGTGTGTATTTTATTGAACAATATCAGTACTTAGGCAATGTCTCAGAAATAAGACCGCTTTGACCGGGGTCGTTTTGACAGGGGCCGTTTTGACGGGTCTACCCCTATTTTATAGAGTTTCTGTTCCCGTTAATTATAAAAAAATCATGTTAAGCCTGGTCCCTTTTGGAACTCAGGACGTGTTAGCGCATTTTCGTATTATGTATCAGTACTTATGTTAGATATCAGCATTATGTAGTTATCAGTAGACTAATTGTGTTTAGATTTTAGACATATTTTTATGAATTTTCTTGTGTAATGAATATACCTGAAATTTTTTTTTATTTAAAAGTCATTTCTTTACATTTTAAATTTTTTTATTTTCTCTTTAATCTAACTACAAGTGGTTTGTGGTCACTGAAATAGGACTCATAAATGAAACATTCTAAATTGTAATCAGCTAATCGCCCAAATACTCCGTCAATTGTTGTTTGATAGATCGTAGTTGCCAATCTTGGTGAAAGTAGTTGAATGTTGAAGCTTGTTTCGAAAAAGTTTTCAATTTCTGCCCCTGGGCCGCTAAGATCTTGATTGAAGTCACCACAAATGATGACGTAAAACTCTCTAAACTTTTACACATATTCTAATGACGTCAACAAAAAAAAAACTAATACTTTTGATAATACTAAGACTTCCGGCAATGGCGGCCGTTGCCTGCGCCAGTGTTATCACTCGATTCGCAATGTTTTTTGGTAGTTTTAACGGGGTTTTTTAACGGATCGAGTAACTGAGTGTTGATGCACAAATGGCAGGTCAGGACATACAAAAAACATATATACATCATGGGTCTAGGACTTATGGATGCTGAGATCTAGGGTGATGACAGACGGATGGACGGACGGACAAAACGGGTGCAATAGCGCATTCGACTTCTCGAAAATGCGCTAAAAATTCTACCTTTTTATGTATTTGTGTTTGCGCCATTCTTCGAGATGTAGATTTTACATCATTACGAAGATGTTTTTTTAAAAAAAAAACGTTATATTAAAAAATATGTTTTTTAAGATTTTAAAGTCCACTTCCTTGTTTATCTTACATTTGAGAGCTGATATTGAAATTTGTATATAACTAAAATCTTTTTTGTGTTTAAGAACGTCTTAACTTTTCATTTACTCAGTCCAGCATTTGGACACATTAAATTCAACGCTTTAAAAAAACAAATTTGGGTTCTGTGTTTAGTGGCCCATAAAAGAAAGATACGAAAAATTATATTTTAAAACTTTGTCATTGCTATTCTTTTCATTGCAAAATAGAAATCTTACTAATTAGTAATTTTTTTAATTTTTTAGCTAAAAGTTTGAGTTACTATCTTAATTGAGTCAATTTAAAAATACAATTCGAATTATTTAGTTTTATTCCTTTTCGTCCCCCTCAATTAACTAGCAACGCTGTTGAGCGGTGCCGGTTTAGGGCCAGGAGCGCCAGCACGGAATAGCAAAAGGTACCGCTAGGAAACGCTTTTGGTCGCCAGCTCTGAGGAAACCTTCCGGTGGGGGTTAAACCCTAGTTAGGTCAGTGATGATCCCCACGCTTTGCGGCGATCTAAACTATATAGACTCGTAAGCTTTGCCGTGGTGGCGCCAAAGTGATACTATGTTGATAGCGAGTCACAGTAGGCAAATTCCACACCTCCCTCGGGAGGCACACTTTAGTGGGAGGCGTTTTCGGCCCAGTGCCCTGGACGCCCAGGCGGCCGCTTGTAGCAGCGACCGCTCCGGGGGAGGGCTTCTCAGTCTTTACGTCCCTTAGGGTTCCAGAGGGCTGAGGGGGTTTTCCGGGAAGCCCCATGAAGAGCGCAGGCTCGGGACTGCTGATTTCTTCCACATGTAGGATTTTCAGTTTTATTCCTTTACAAAATATATTATCTTGACAAGATTTACAGAGAATGTTCTGTGTCTTGTAACTCAGACTGAAACTGCCCGGTGACCCAAATTTAGAAAATTAATTTAACGCCGGCGTCTTTTAAAATAAAGCAGGAAGTAAAGTATCCATTCTTTTGGACACAGCTGACCACTGTCCAGTAATTGTGCCGCCATAATAAAAAAATCGAAATCTGTACCGTGGACCATGGGGTGAAGGATTAGATTATCGAGTTTTTACATGAACTATTTGGACTACGATTGCTGTTTGTCCCAACAGTTTAACGTTCTCAGCAAAACTCCTTTTGGCAAGACTATTACCTGTTACAAAACATGATGTATACAACAATACGTAATAACATTTTAGACATTATTCAAGTAGCGAATGGACACTGAAACTTCGCTAATCAATAAAGAGGTACCCCCGTTAAATAGGCTTTCTCCTCTTATAACATTTGGTAACATATTAAAGAAACGTTGTTATAAATTTATCGAATCACGAGAAAAGAGTTTGGGTTTTATAGATTTTAGAGAAACAAAATGCATACATTCTCTCATGCTCTTTCTCTAATAAATTTGGCAAGTAAAAATGTTTAGATTTTAATTAGCAAAAAGAAAAAGCAAATTGAGAAAGAAAATAAAACAATGTTTACAACCTGGAACTAGCTGTGTTTTAATATAAAGTGGTTCCTCTTTTTTCCGAACAATATACACATTTACAAAGACAATTATTTACAATAAGGTACAAATCCTAAATTTTGATATGAGTACACTTTTTTGTAAGTGGAATATATGATGAACACGAGAAAATAAAATGTTTAAATTCTTTACGACTCGCTGCGTAGCATACACAGAAGATTAGCTTATGTATAGTGCATAGAATGGGGGGAAAAGGGATAACAATAGCAGCACGAAGAAATGACAACAACGCCAGTGAACATCGGTGGGGAAGGCGGGGTGGGACGGACCTCTCTTGCCAACCAAAAACTGTGATTGGTTGACCCTAGTGAGGGTCATCAATCATGCTTATTTACTCGCATCTTCCACTTATTCTAATTTCTTGAGAGTTATATAAATATATATATTTATATATTGTGAAGATCCTGGTTTGTTCTTGGGTTAAGTGTCTCTAACTATTTCACTCTATTTCTCTAATATTCTCACACTTCGTTCATTAGTCTAAAAACACTGAACTCCAAGTCAGAATGCACAACTAATTATATTTAATTCCTTAACATCTTTAACTAACTTATTCTACTAACTCTCGCTCCTAACTCTCTCTCTCCGTCTGTCAGTCCGAGTGTCCCTTTTATACCCGTCAGTCTCCGCCCTAAATTACCATGCGGTCAAGCTTGTTTGACTTAACCAATCTCTGGCGAGACTGCCACACCCAGGCCAGCTGGCCCGTGTGTTACGCTTGAGTTAACACCCTGTCCAGTCCCGTGGTCAATCGCCGTCCTTATCAAAGGATCCAAAGTTGGCGTCATTCGCCGTCCATATCAAAGGATCGAAGGTTTGCCTCGTTCCTCGGCCACACCCGTCCAGCTTCAAAGGACCCGTCCCTCTGAGCGCCGACAATTCGCCCTCAGGGCCTCCACAATATATATATACTAGCAATTTGCCCGCGCTTTGCTGCGAGAAGATGGAGTATTAGTGATGAGTGAGTGAGTGCATAAAAAAATTATATTTTAGCCCCCAGAGCCCACCAAGGAATATTTTAAATATTTTTCACCTGCTGCCATCGTGGAAGTGTATTTAAAAAATCTCCAACGTTTTATGCGTTACCTATTTGGGAAATAGGAAAAATAGTGCTTTTCAATTTGTATATAGCACATATTTGGAAAAAATACGTTTTTGAGGTCCCGGCCCCAATGAGTGTGAATTTTAAAATTATATTACGCTAATTTTTGTCGCGAAACGGTACCCAACAACTTCCTAAAGTTTTATGCTTCTACCTACATAGGGAATGGGAGAATTAGAAATTATTAATTTTTATTTAGTTAATATTAGGGAAAAACTACATTTTGGCCTCCCAGCCCACAGTAAAGAATGTTTTAAATAATTGATCACCTGCTATCATCGTGGAAGTGTAGTTAACAAACCCCCAAAGTTTCATGCGTTTGTCTATTTGGAAAATAGGAGAATTATTGATTTTCAAATTTTTATAGCCCAGGCCCTCATGAGCGTGCATATAAAAATTATTTTACACCAATATTCGTTGTTTTGAGGGTTCCCAATAACTTCTCAAGTTTTATGATTTTACCTACACGATGAATTGTGAAATTTGTGATGAGTCGGTTTTTAATATAATATAAAATTATATTTTGGCCCCCGGTACCCAATTAGAGGGAATTCTAACATTCTTTTTGCCAATTGTCGGGAGCTTGTACTCAAAAAAATTCAAAAGGTTCATGGTTCTACCTATATGGGAAATAGGAGAATTAGTGATTTTCAATTTTTGTATAGCTCATATAATGAAAAATGTTTTGGAGCCCCGGCCCCCATTAGTGGGAAATTTAATATTCTCTTTTGCCAATTATCATCGGAAGCATGTACTCAAAAAATTTACAAAGTTTCATGCTTCAAACTATACGGGAAATAGGTGAATTATTGATTTGCAATTTGTAAATAGCTCATATAAGGTGACACATTTTTTTATGGGGCCCCATTTTTTGGGGGGCTCCCGTACCTCTATGAGTGGGCATTTAATATTCTCTTTCGCCAATTATCATCGGGAGATTAAACTCAACAACTTCCTAAAGTTTCATGCTCTCCACCTACATGGTGAATGGAAGAAATAGTGATTTTTAGTTTTTAAATTTGGGCCTCCAGCCCCTTTGTAAGAGAAATTTTAAAAATTATTTCACCTGCTAGCATCGTGAAAGTGTATTTATAAACTCCCCAGCATTTGATGAGTCTACCTACTCGGAAAATAGGAGAATTGGTGATTTTCAATGTTTATATAGCTCATTTAATGAAAAAATCGTTTTCGGGGCCCCAGCCCCCCATGAGTGGGAAATTTAATATTCACTTTTGCCAATTATCGTTGGAAACATGTACTCAAAACATTTCTTAAGTTTCATGCTTCTACCTAAACGGGAAATAGATGAATTAGCATATAGCTTATATAAGGAGAAAAACAGTTTTGGGGCCCCGGCCCCCATGAGTGTGAATTTCAAAATTCTTTTTCGCCATTTTTTGTCGTAAGAGAGTCCCCAACAACTTCTTAAAGTTTCATGCTTCTACCTATACGGGAAGTTGGAGTATACGGGAATTAGTGATGTAGGCACACAAAAATTTTTTACCCCCGGCCCCACATGAGTGAGATTTTCAAAATTCTTTTTCGCCAATTTTCGTAGTCAGAGGGTACCCAACAACTTTCCAAAGTTTCATGATTCTACCTACACGGGAAGTTGTAGAATTAGTGATGAATCAGTGAGTGAGTCAGTCAGTCAGTCAGTCAGAAAGGGCTTTCCCTTTTATTAGTATAGATTAGGGCTGCGGTAATTAACGATTAATTTCTCGATTAATCGGTAAAAAATTATCGATTACAATTATATTATTCGTTAAAATAGCGACTAAATGTAAAGCAAATGGTTTATACAACTTTACTAATTAACAATAGGTTCCTTTTTTAAGTACAAACTTCTCCATTGAAAAAAAAAATATTTTTTATACTGTTAACTTTAAAATAAGATGTTTTTATAAAGAAAATGATATACAAAATTAAACATTGTTTTTACTTAATTAACAATAACAAAATTTTAATTCATTGACATTATATTGAGCTACTTATATTTAAATTTTAAAAATGACAATAGTCTGTTTTTGTTACTTCCCTTGAAATTTTATGTTTGCTTACATTATACATCTTATTTTTAGCTTTAATCAAAATTATCGATTAATTATTCGGTAATTTTTTTTAAGTTAACGATTAAATTTAAATTAATAGATAACAGACTTAATATATAT